>VZSE01000391.1:1150244-1382079 GCA_013398275.1 Promerops cafer
TTTTTTTAAATAAGGCGTTAGAAGAGCAAAATTGTGGTGGTGCAGAGCTAACCCATAGGATTTCTTGGATGGGCTCAGCTACCCTTTCACAAAGCACAGGGGCCGAATGGGTTTATGCAGCCGAACTTCGGTGTTGGGAGGGAGAGGCTGCTTTATACACAACTCCCTCCAGGCCAAAATAAGCACCCAAAATAAGCCAGAAAGAAAAGTGGGCAAGTTGGTATTCTAACAATTTCTAGTGCAGGTTTTAAAAAGTGGAAAGAATACAAGCAGCATGAAAATCACAACTCCTTGAAAGTGTATGTGTGTGTGTGGAGGGGGGAGGAAATCAAGATTAGGTCACCCCTAATGGTTGATTTAACTGCTACATGATACTTCTACAGTGCACACAGCAATCTTCTGAAATTTACTTTTTTTTCCTGCTGTAATGCAGGTATATGAAGCTTTATCCTGAAGCAATTCCAGTGTGCATTATGAAGCCAGGATAGCAGCTTTCATTAACTGATACATACTCTCATTACTTCACAAATCACACATCTTTCTTCAAAGACAGACATGAAGGTGGGGAAAAAAAATAGAAGAGGGATTGGGTCTCACTAAAGCACAAAAGGTACTCCGTGAAAGAGAAGTGCTCCCTTTGTGACTTGCAGTCATTTGGATAAAAGTTCACACAGAGGTTGTTAATGATTTAAACTCCAAAACCTGTTACTACAATTGAAGTAAAATTATTTGAAGCATGCTTGTTTCATATAGCTCTCTCTTTGTGTAAGAAAACTTTGAACTTAGCAGAATACATAATCAAAATCGTGAGTCAGAAGTTGCAAAAATAAAAATACGCATTATTCTAGCATGTATACCTGTTAGAATTTTTTGGCTTTTGACAACCTGACTCATCATTTTATCACATTATTTTTCATCCTAACCTCAATTTTTAAAAAATAAACAGCTGCCTAGGAAAACACAAAATGCCAAACCTAAATATTTTTAAACAGTAAATTTAAACTCTTAATCACCTCAATTTAGAATGGTTTCACATAATCTTATACCCATTTTACAGCCACACTGAGCCTTTCAGAAGGAAAAAAAAAATCTAAATAGTATTTAGAAGACTACATATATGACAATCTCAGGTTAACTACCATGCCTGTGCAATTCTGAGTTTCAAAACCACATGAATAGGGTACACATCTACTGAGACAAAACAAATTCCTCCTGGCTTC
Organism: Promerops cafer; assembly: GCA_013398275.1. Classification (NCBI taxonomy): domain Eukaryota; kingdom Metazoa; phylum Chordata; class Aves; order Passeriformes; family Nectariniidae; genus Promerops; species Promerops cafer. Next base: position 1,151,465 of record VZSE01000391.1, read on the forward strand.
AGCTGCTTTATCATTTCACAATATAGCAAAAATACTTTATTTTCATGAAGAGATTTATTTATTTATTTTTAATCCAGAGGTAAAACCGAAGTGTGTAACTGTCAGTACTGAAGATTTCTGGAGGTAGGGAAGAGTCCAAACAGCTGCCTTATACTTACTCATGACCAAGAGTACCACAGACAGAATTCCCTCAGAAGATTTAGGTCCTGTCTTTTCCCTCAGTTTTCCAGTTTATACTGGTTTTGGAGATTTCTCCTATGTTAGTAGTGATAACAAAAAATATCAGAGGCATTCTTCACTGTTGCTCACAAAGCTCAGTTTTGTCAAGCCTGGAACTAGCAACAGAACTTTGTTCACGGTAGGAGTTGCAATGCTAGACCTGCTTACTTATTTTTTCAATACATTCTAATGGCAACTGTGTTGAACTAAGCCAGCTTTGTGAGCAGCGACCGAGAGATCCCGTCTGTGCAGGAGGCCACAAAGTAGCCATTTCAGAGAGGGAAAGAGTACTGGCTCTGTGCTCTGATCCACACTGCTGTGGCAGCCCTTCCCCAGGTGCTCTAGGAGAACAGGACATAGGAAATACTGTGTTCTTCACTATCATTCTTTCCACCCTCTATTCCTCATGCGTTTCTGGCATAAATTAATGTTGACATTGTCAGCATTAATTTACAATGTGCCATGCGGGTTTTTTTCCCCTCCATCATTTGAAACCCCCTTTAGGGGAGGTGAGGTGGCTGCAGCAAAAAGGCACCACGGGAACACAACTCTCAGAAAGGGCCATGGGGACTGGCACACAGCAGAGCGGCATTAAATCTCTCTGAGGGTGACCTTGGCTTCCATAGACATCCTAACAGTTTTCCTAGGAGTTTAGCAGGCCAAGCCTTAAGCCTGTTCTGCAGTGAAAGAAATCCCAATGCTTGAATGAATTATCAGGGAGAAACTTTATATACTCTAGCTTTGAAGAGTTTCTAGCCCCACACCTGGAAATACTCTCTTTGGGAACAACTTGGTTTTTTATCTCTATCCTGGCTAAGTGCATTACTCAAGATCTTGTCCTAGCCTTCCCACTGAAACCATAGGCACATCAGTCCTCACTTCCCACTATTTTACATGTTGATTTAAGGAAGGTGACTAAGGGCATAAAGCCATTTAAAAAATAATCTCCCATTATGTGTTTGGTGGTATAGCACAAAAAGAAAAAATTAAGTCAGCTGACCACACTTTTGAACATTTTTAGTCCAAACACAAGAAAATAGTTGCAAGTCTTCCACAGATAACATAATATAAATAATGCATTGCTTCTGCAGGTCCTGCTATTAATAAGTAATGATTGTATGGCACCTTCCAAACACCAAACCTAGTTACACATATGAATTAAGTTCAGCTCCAGAAACCACTTTTGAACAAAGTAAATATTTTCTTCGCTTACACTCGAGAAAAATGAAACGAATTGAGTAAATAAGGTTTTAAACAGTAATAAATGATGTAACATTCCTAAAACCTTTGCAGCATATCTAGCATCCAAACTGTCTTTATGCAATGTCCCAAATACTTGAAAAGGTTGCTAAACAGAAACTTAAATTAGCTGGCATCCTTGCTTTATTCTTTGAAACTTTAAGGAATTCTGCTCCCAGGGTCAGATTTTTTTAAAGTGCACGGAGTGGAAAAATGAGACCATTTTAACCAGTTCCTGGGCCCTCTCAAACCAAACTGTGGCCACCTCTGCTTTAAGTATAGCCTACCAAAAGGAAGGCCAGGTCAGTTGTGTGTGTCCCCAAGCATGCAGCGGAGAGCAATTCAGGCTCCACAGGCTCTCTTTAAAGTTACTCCTATCTTTGGAATAATTTCCTGTTGAACATTGGCAAATACCTTCTATAGTCTCTGTAACTTCAGTATGTACAATGAGGCCCACTAGTTTCAATTGAAATTACCATCTCTCTCACATGTGTTGGCCATTACCCTTAACAGCATAAACTCCTCTGGCTTTAATTTATGCCAATATTTCCATGCTCAGCAGTAACTACAAATCAGTCCTTCAAACAACATTTGATTACAAACTTCTCTTTGCTCCTAAGCATTTGAAAGGCAAACACAAAGGGATGAACAAGCCCATAGGACAGCAGCTCATGGTTACCATCATCTATGTTTGCAATTGCTCTGTAAACAAATAACATTAAGTAACAGGTTGGTAAGAATAATTAATAACGACAAGTGAGTGACTGGCAAGGCCAACCAACCCCACAAAGGCCAATGATCAATGGTCAGAAGCCATTGCTGTCTGATGAGCATCAGCCTAGGACAGATAAACAATTACCAAGTAGGAGATGCACTTGCATAACCAGCAGACCCTAAATGATACACAGGCTTCAGCTTCTTTAAAAGATGACCAAATTCTCCTTCTGTGAAGTTTTTAACCTCTTCTTTCTTAAAATGAAAGGCCCACAGCCACTTCTAGGCAAGAACTCTTGCAGAGAGCAAGTTGAATCACAAATGTTCTTGAAGACCAAGAATTCCACTACAGTCTCAAAGCCTCCAAATGGAGAGGCATCAGGGAGGAAGAGTGCAATATGACTTATGCCTCTTCGTTAAAACACAGACAGTTTTCTCAGAATCTTGTCTGAATCCTGGCAAACTAACTAGCCATCATCACTTTATAACAAACTTTAGCACAAGATGATTCTAGTTGAGGTGCAAATGTAACACATTAATACTTCAGAAAAACCATGGTGTTCATAGTTTTCAGCTGTTAGAATAGCACACTACCTAGGAAAGATGATACAGCTTCTAATTTCAATTTAAAAAAATCAACACTTTAAGGTTGGTGGCCTTAAACCCATGCTGATATAAAATCCTAGATTTCACAGAAATACCTTGTCTATAGGTCTGAAGAAGGACCACATATTCATGTATACATAATTTTGTTGCTACTTAAATACTATAGGATGCTTCTTCAGAGTTACCAAAGAGTTTCATGATTCTTATTTTACCATAACTGCAGTTGGCTTTTCAGTTTCATGGTTACATAATTTATATATAATGTCAGGCTTTTACATGTAATATAATTACAAATATTATATATCACCCCTTCACATCCCTTTACTCTAAGCCTATTTTGCAAAAAACAAAAACCCCCAAACCAATCAAACACCCAACAAAAAACAACCAACCACTCACCTGACCCTAGGACTATCAGAGTTAGGCCTAGAGACACCTGAAATGCAGAATTTCTCCCCCAAGTCTGAGTGAGCAACCTCTTACCCAGTACAGATTAAATATAGAAAAAATAAATTAATATTTTACAACATAAAGCACTAAGCAATTTCTGAACTGATGAAAAGAATTTGTTTAGTCAACTGGGGACTGGAACGCTTAGCTCAGGGCTACTGCAGTTACAAATATGGAAATAAAAAAGGATAATTATCTGCTCCAATCCTGATCTTTTTGCATAATTTTATATTGTATATTTAAGTGCATTGAAATCAATAACTTTACCCCACCCTAAGAATCGTCTAGGGTAAATCAGAGTGAGACCCAGAGAACTCCCTCTCTCATTTTGCTTCTGCTTAATAGTTTGCTAGTCACTGGTTAACTGAAGATTTAGGCACAGCCTTATTATCAAACACCTGCCATGGTTTAAGGCATTACCTCCTCCTGGAAAACACATCCTCCAAAACTGGCAAAACAGAGTGTATTTATCCTCCTGTCTACTTCAGTGGGAAGTCTTGCAGCTTCGTTAAGTAGCAAGGCAACAGCATTTTAAGCCACAGCTGTTTCCTAAATGGAAGTGTGTCCAAGTTTTTAAACACCTTGTTACATTTACGTTGAAAGGCAGAGTCTCTGCTGCACCAGCAAGGTGGCAAATTCCTCAGGGAAATCAGTTCTGGTTTCTCAATTAACTAGCTAGTTTTCTATTGTTAAAACACTAGAGTAATACTGAGACTGTGCTGGACCATGAGAGCTGACAAGACCCCAAGGAGCTCAGCTACCATCTAGGACTGTGCATTCACCAAACTCATCTCCCTCTGACACAGCACCTTATCAGAGACACAGCAGGAGGAAGGCAGGCACAGAGGGGCATGGCAGTGGTACTGATGCCAACTGTGCCCTCTTTGGAATACCTAAAGAAGGATGAGACAGAAGAGCATTTGGGAGACAAGAAAATATGGTGGTGCTGAGACTTTACATTCCCAAGGGAAAGAAATCCATTAGGATAAGGGAGGGAAGGGCCATGCAGAGATCAAGGTTCTAGCAGAGTTCATCTGCCTGGTGCAATGAATTTCACAGGGAATTCAGCTGTGCTTGACTATGCTTCATGTTCTGAGTGATCAGCCCTCACCTACTGGCAGGCAGAAGGGTTTGGGCTGCAAGTCAGCCTGCTGAGCATGAAGGCATGCAGCCTGTAGGAAATCACTTCCCCATAGGGCTGCACAACAGACAGGAAAAGGTTATTTATATTTTGAGATATTAGAAATATAGATGAGCTTCCTCAGCCCCTGCTAACACTGATAGAAATACTGCTTCTAGTCCCTACTTTTCAGCAGCTCTAAGGCCACCCATGCTCTTTCAAGTCTGTAGTTTACACTGAGATGCAAATTATTTGTCCAAAATAACTAAACTAATAATACTGAAAAATTCCACAGAGAAGCACTAAACTTCATGAGTAGGAAAAAAGAAGAAGTGATAATACCTGAAGGGAAGCAGCTTTATTTTCCACAAAAAAAAGCTGAGGATTGCATCCTCAGCAAATTCTCAAATGATTTAAAACTGGAAGGAGTGACTAATAACTCCAGATGGTTGTATCACCTTTCGGAAGTGGGCAGAGGTGTGTTCACTTCAACAGAAGTGGGCAGAGGAATGTCCTGAAGTTCAAAAGGGGAAATGCAAAGTAACGAGGAATAGCCCTGGGCACCAGCATATCCCAGGCATCTACCAGCTGGAAAGCAGCTTTTCCAAGAAGGATCTTGGGATCCTGGTAACAAGAAGGCAACCACAAGCCAGCAATGCACCCTTGTAGCCAAGAAGGCCACCAGGACAAAGACAGCTGCCAGCAGGTCAAGGGAAGTGATCCTGCACCTCTACTCAGTGCTGGTGGGGCTGCTTCTGGAATGCTGCATCTCATACAGGGCTTCCTGGCACATACTGCATGAGGAGAGCCTGAAAAACTGAGACTGTCTTGCCTGGGGAAGGGAGGGCTCAGAGGGATCTCACCCATTTGTACAAATGCCTGATGGGTGGGAAGGAGGCTGAGGAAGTCAAACAATTCTAAGCAGTGTCCATTGCCAGGATAAGAGGCAAGGGGCACAACATGAAAAAAAAACAAACAAAAACAAAAACAAAATCAGAGCAACACCTATGTTCCATCTGAACACAAAACCATGATTTTTATTTTTTTTTACCATTAGAAGAGTCAAACACTGGCACAGGTTAACCAGAGAGGTTGCCTGAACAACTTAGCTTACCTTAGTGTTTGAGCACTGAGGCTGGACTAGATGATCTTAAGAGGACTCTCCCAATCTAAGTGAAAGTGTTGTAAAATGAGCATTTACTGTTTCCTAAACATAGTATTCATGTCTGGTTTTATGGGAGTAGTTTGTGGAACACAAATATTGCACTAGGTTTTTTTTTGCTACTAGGACTCTTCACCAAAACCCCCTTATGCTATCCAGAATTCTTTAATGTCCAAATACTTGTTCTTAGAATTGCTACTGGTTTATGAGCTACTTAATGGAAAACATTAATTAATGGTCCCAAACTCGTGGTTGGTGTTTTACTTTCTCACTCCTCTTCCCACAGTATTCTGAAGATTATACAAACTAAATGAACTTATAACTGCAGAGCAGGTAGAAGAATGACTGTATTTTGAAACCCTCTAAAATGCAACTGGAAGTTGGTTGCCTTTTTTCTCAGACATTTGCAAAGCATCATTACCTCCACCTTTCATCTGGGGACATGCACTCTGCCTGTGGTAGTTCACCAACGAAGCAAGATGTAGAATTTTAAGGCTGCTATTCCCAGCAAACCATTATCATCAACACATCCCTGACATGTAGGTGCTGTGGCCACAGGATTTAATTGCTTTTCTTGCTAACCTGCAGCCATATTTCCTTACTGCTCTTCTCTCCTTTCACCAGTAAGCACACAAATTTACTCAAATAACCCCTCATACATGTTGGCTGCTTGTGCTCAAGGTGCCCAGGTCACGGAAGTAAAATTCAAGAGGTACCCATATTATTTGACTTCTAATTACTCTTGTTCTCATTTGGATTTTGGGAGGGACAGGGATACTGCAGCGCACTGAGGAACACCGGGGGATTTCAGCAGTGTCACTCAAGACCTAAGGGGCTCGGTCCTGCACGGAAGTCGTGGTGGTTCTCGGTAGAGAGTGGCTTGCTCCTGCCTGCAGATGGAGTCACGGTCCCAGAGAGCACTCTCTCACACACTTCTTTTCCCCCAACTTGAGCAACAAACAATTGAAGGAGTTGTGGGACAGGGGGCTGCCCCTTTGTGTGCTCTCCTCCTCAAAAAGCAACTGTATGAATGAAGAATTGAGGGTCTGAAAATGAAAGAATAAACAGACACACTCAAATACTTTCTAGTCTCTCTCTCTTCGTATATGTGCCTTTCCCAACAAAAAAATTCCACATTTTTTGTATTAAAGAAGAAAGAGGGGAAGAGAGAAGATGAAGTGTTCTTAAAGGGAAGAGTACTTTTTCCATATTTGCTACATGGAGGATTTTGCATGAGCCAGAATCACTGGAAGCAGGTGGGAGCCTGAACACTAAGTATTCCCTGCCTAGCCAGAGAAGGTCTGGATCTCCCACTTAGTCTGGTAAAGGTCATCAAGCAGAGGATAGAAGGGAAAAATCAAGGTGACTGACTTACAGAGAAGAGATCCAGAAGGCCATAGACTTGTGCAAGATTCAAGATGTTATTGTTGGGTTTTCTTGGAAATCTTTGTTAAAGTTCAGAGGTTTTGTTCATTCGATATATATATTGAATGGCAGCTTATAAGAAAATGAGTAAGCCTTGATCTCAATAACCATTAATTTAGGTGGCCTCTCCCCCAGGGTGCCAAGAACAGTGTCAATCAGAAACAAAACATTTTGGTTGCCTTATGAACCTTATAAGAGCTGTATAATTTCAACTCAGAAGGGAGACACTGTGATGCTTTCATTTACATGGGGAAAAAAAGCAAAATCAAGGGCTTTAAAATCATCTGAGTAGCAAAGCAAAAAGTGGGCCAAGAAGATACTCAAGAGCAGCTTTCCAAGAGAAAACAGCATTGGAGAGGATCCACAATGGAGCCAAGATTAGGAAGAAACAGTGTGGAACATCTTTCTGGTCTTCTAGTGTAAAAAAAGAAAGTCTGCACAATGGAGTAGAGAAACACTCTTATTCAGGGTTTATCAGGCTTCTATGATTCATACAAGCCTCCAGTCCCCACAGCTGTGATACCATGTCAGACATAATTACTTCTGCTGTCCAGCTGGGTATGCTAATCAAGGAAGCTGGGTCAAGTCTGACACCACACCTACTTCTCTCTCTTCCATAGCACTTAACCAATTTATTAAAAATGTTGAGAACTCCTAACACTCTTCACTGGCAAATACAAAAATTGAAGACTGTCATTCTCCATTGCTGGCATTGTTGGAGACCTTCACAACACATGGGTTTTTACCAAAGGTCCTGCTTTATGCACTCAGTGCCTCTGAGTTATCATAAAGTAATTAAGTCCAACAAGTTACTGGGAGCTAGATACTCCAGGTTCTAAAACAGGAAACAAAAAAAGAAAAACAAAACTAAAACATCACCCAAATCCCACCCAAATGAAGCTAAAAAGATTAAGATATTTTAGGTTGCAAGGAAAGTCTGAAGACTTCCAGCTTGACAGCTCAAATGTTTTAGCTGGCTGAAATTGTCACACCATCATGTAATAAGAGAGAATATCTAATTTATAAACATTTTAACCTTATGATCTCTCTTTCTTCCCCAAGTTACCTCTGAACTGTTGCCTCATCCAGTTCTTTACATCTCCCTGTTTCTCTCATTTTATCTTTACAACTGAGGCACATCCCTCCCCTTCCCATCCCAGAATATTCTTCTAACCTACATGAACATCTAAGCTTTATATTCTTCCTCTGATTGACCATCCTATCTAATTCAAAGCTTCTAGCTTAATTTGTTACTAAAAATCAATCATCATCACCAAAATCTTTCCCACCTCCAAACTGCCATGCCTTCAGCAACTTCCTGTAGTACGAAGACTTTTCTGACCAGTGTCTTTCAAAATGGGTTGACTGTACTTTTCAAACCAACCTTCTCTGGCAAATTGCTCCTCTCCAGGCCCTGTTAAAGTCTCCTATTACCTCTGTGACACTGTCTCCAGCAAGGCTTCCCATACCACTGAGTGTCATATTCTTTCTAGCTGCTCCCTGTACAACCAACCCTTGGATTTTTCCTGGCACAGTAAAGACTTCTTAGAAACAAAGTGGTAACACGTGATTTTGCCAAAGGGTTAGGAAAGAAAAAAAAACATTAAAGAAACTTCAAGGGCCTTTAGACATCTGTATTAAGGGACTGGACCTGCTCAGACCCCAGGCTGAGGCACCTGAGCCAGCAGGCACTTGGAAGGAAGGTACTACTTTCATGGCTCACATCTCAAAGCCAGGCAACTTTTCAGGCCTTGCTCACCAGCACCTTAAGACACGACTTCTACCCAAAATCCTGTTCCCAAAAGGGAGAAAGTTTGCTGAGGGAAAAGGCTGTGCCAATACACAGAGGATGGCAAAGTCATCAATGCAGAAAGATTAGGTTACAGGTCAATACTTGTTTCCTAGTGATAAGGTCAGCAATACTGAAGATAAGAGTGACTTATTTATGGGTGCAGGAATAAAAAAATACTGCACGAATGAAGCAACTTTTGCATCTCTCTAAGCAAGGACAATCTTGCCATTCCATCGGCCCAAGACACGGCTGCCTGCCCTGAGACCCCCCACACCTCCGTGATGAGCCTGAGCAGGAGACCGGCCCCAGGCGAGCAGAGACGGCACTCAGAGCAGTGCCGCTCTCCCAAGGCATCCCTTGGCTCCGCGGATCCTTTTGCCGAGGTCTGGGGGGAGCTGCTCTTTGCCGTTCAGAGCAGGGCGGAGGCGGGTGCCCGTCTCTCCCCGCTCCGCTCCCCGCGGGCTGCAGAGAGCGGCCGGCGCTGGGGGCAGCCGCGCTCCAGCGGCTCCCGGAGCGCATCCCCGGCCCGGCGGTACGAGCCGCCCCGAGTGGGCACGGGGCCGCTCTGGATCGGGACGGGGATGGAGGAAGGGGCCGAACCACCTCGCTGTCACACACAACACGCAGCGAATTTAAGGATGTGTTTGCCCCGCTCTGATGCGATATTGGAGCCTACTGGGACAATTCCGGCCCCAACTTAAGCTTTCCTCGCTTCTGTCCTAATCGTCGAATCTTAAAGAGCGACTCTTAGCATGGTTTGGATGAAACCTCAAAGCTCAAAGGAAATGCTTTGTTTCCTTTGTGTTTAGAAGAAGTACCATTAAAAAACCACCCCCAAACCAACCGAGTCCCCTGTAAACACACACAGCAGTCTGTGGCACTACTGCTTCTACTCCTCCAAGTTAAATATGCTGAATGACTAAAAATTAGATGATTAGAGCAAAATTTTAGGCAGGCCTTTAGCTACCATATAGTAATGCCAGCTTTTGAGTAAAAGTAACAAAAGAATTAGGGAGGGAAAACACCAAAAAACTCGACAACAAACCAGAAGAATGCCTCTTTAGAACAACAACATCGGTTGGCTGTGTATTTGCAAGGCTCAGTTTCTGCTTGAGCATTGGCCCGAAGATATTACGTTTAGCAGCCAACTTTCCCCTTTTGCTTAATTAAAACTACAAAGTGGATAGCAATGTTTTAAAGAAAATTATACAGTGGAACAGCACATCCACTTGCACTTTTAAAGTCCCTCCACATACTCTACTAGATCACTGGTAAGCCAAAGCTGCTGTCTGTCCCTCAACACCTCCCCATTTTAGAAGCTTCCCCAGTTCAACATCCCACAAGATCTGCTACTTGAGCAGTGGCTTTCACTTGGGCCATTTTCATGGGGGTTTAGCTGTGGAACTGCTTGCTATTAATGCAGAAGATATGATGAGACTCTGGAGGAGTTATGAATTTCACCCATTAATCTCAAACCAGTCAAAAGTGTAAATGCTGGTGCTGTTAACCATTCAACTGCCAAAACAGGTTTTCTGATACTGCAATTTCTATCCCAGACCTTCTTCACAAAGTATTTGTGAATGTTCCTCCCCACCAGGAAAGCACAGAGAACAACTGCTGCAAAAATGCACACACTCCACAGCAGTGTCAGAGAAAGAGCTAGACACAAAAATCAGGATAAAGATGACCCCACATGGTATGCAATTGTGGCTTAATCGTGGCTGAGCTTCCCTAACTGCTCTTGCACACCCTCTTCAACTGTTGTAATGGCAAATACAATGTGTTACACTAAAATACTTTTCTTTCACTTCAAATGTGCCAGAGAGGAGAAAAACACACAGTTAGCTACCTCATTATGTCATTGTAACTCAATAGCCTGTGATAGTCTGTACAATCCTAAACCAGTGGGTTTTCAAAATTCTGAATTGGAGAACATATACTGGAAATAAAGGAGTCACTCTGCCAATTCATTCTGCATTTAGAAGCTAAGTTTTCAGTTGTTACTACTCATCTGTTTTAGTTCTACCACTTTTATTATATTTTTGATGACCATGTACTAAGCATCTAGAAAATTAGTACTTTTACCACTGACCTCAGGTCTGTACTTTCTACTTCTTAATTTGATTTTAAGTTGGCCATAGCAGTAGCATTGCTGATGCAGTCGCATTTGGATGTGACAGAAAGCATCACACAAGGCACAAATACAGAAGAAATAGGTTTAAAAAAATGGATCTTTTTGTAGTCTCACCTTTAGGGCAGAATCCAGAATTGAGGGCTACTGAGGCCCTCACATAGCTCACAACTGCAGGTGCCTCAGAACCATGTCTGTGACCCAACTACACACTGAGAAGCTGCCTAGGGCTAGCAGAAAATGGATATTACTTTTACTAGTTGTTCATGCATTTTCCTCAACAAGTTTCCCCCTCTGACATAGCCAAACATCAGGTAATACCTGCACATTTTCCTTCAAGAAAGAAATTGAGCTTAGCTTACCTGTATCCTGGGGCTCACTAAGCAGCGATCTGCAGTATGAAGGTCTGTGTGTCATCAACCTTTCTTTTAGCATCTTCCCTTCTCCTCTGCTCCTTTGATCTGGGAGGAAGAAGCAGCAACATCCACTGCTCAAACTGTGTGCTATGTAGTTCAGTCTCTGGTAGAATTCAGAGAACTTTTAACAATGTAAGTTAAGTGCAGGTGCTTCCAGAGCCAAACAGCAGCTGAGACTTTTTACCCTTAATTGCAGTCATAGATGTAGGTAAGGTTTAGGCTGGGGGAAGGAGTCTGGGTTGGTTTGGGTTTTGGCTTTATTTTTTTAACTGTTGAACGCTAGCCCCTGAACAGAGTTTGGGCAAGCAGAAGTGTGAGGCAACTCTTTGCATCTTCCCCACCACCTACATTCAACAGATAAGTTTATTTTTGTAGAAGAGGAATAGTAATAAGCATTCCTAGGTGTTTGATGGATACAGGCTGTAAAGGTATAGGACAAGTGTTAAGGAGCTAAAATAACTGAATTTTGCTGTTAGTCTTCAGCTACCTTCCTGGCAGTCTGTCTTAGTCTGCATCTTCATTCAGGGAAGTTCTCCTGGTCACCAGACTCTCTGCCTCATGTGCATAAGAGTTTCCTTCTGAGGGAAACCAGGGTTCATTCCAACACAGACTCAGGTGGCAGCCAGGACGCTAATTCCCAGATCAAGACTTGCAGGTGCAGCTGATCAAGGGATTATTTTTTCCTTTCTTTGGTGGAACACCCCAATTATTTTCATTTTTTTATTCCTCCTGTCCCACTACCCTTCAGTACTGGGTGCTAGGGAAAACAGAGGATCAAACCCTGATGTTGAAATCCTACCAAGTACCTTTCTATTCTACAGAATTTTTTTCAAATGAAAACCAGCTTTTCTCCCAGACTTCTTAATAGGCATAAATTTAAAATTTGCATTTCTTTTCAACTGTCCTGAAAAAGCCACCAGTTCTGTCAGCTTGTTTTCTAGGCTCATACATCTTTCACTATCACAGCCCTCTAGAAACCAGCTAGACTGGGGACAGAAGAGATCTATTCTGAAAAAAAGATTCTTCTCAAGAAGTATCTATAAACAGAAATGGCTATCACATCAACATGAGATGAGATGTATCTACCACTGACATAACGCCAGCGTTTTACAGAAAAATCCTTCTCTACTCTAAGTTCTTTTTTTCAATCAGCTTTTTCTACCATACCTGAGTACATGTCCACAAATATTTTATTCGGTTATTTAGTACACTTAGGTCAGCAAGCATGTCTGAGAGCCTGAAGAGGAAAAAACTCACCCTTCATTGACTTGAATGGTCCTTCAACGCATCCATTTACATCAGCCAAATCCTACTTTTTGTGAGTAACACAGGGATTTTTCTGCTTCCCATGCTGAAACACCAAAAAAACTCCAACCCTGAAGTAACCAGTCCAGCTCCAGGCAGCGACACAACTGTTGCACATTTGCCATAATTAGTAATTATTTACTGTGATTACCAATTAGTAATGAATTAGTGAAATCCTGGTCCCAATTCAAAGTCCTCACTGATCTGCTCATAGCTAGAGTCTTGTTCGTAGAGGCTGATGATTCCAGCTCTCACGTATGAAAGCAAATTGTTCCAAGCTTTGAGCCACTTTACTGCCCCCAACTGCTCTTTCCACCCCTTTGCCAGAAATCCATTTTCCCATAACAGAGTCAGCAGAATTAATCATATACCTTCACCTTAGCCACTGCATTTTGCAGTGCAGGTGTTAAGACACTGCCAGACAAACTCAGTCGCTCCTGATCCAGATTAAATGGCTGCTGGCCCATTTCTGATGCCCTGGCATGCCCTCCTCCTGCTCTCTTGATTTCACTTTCTGCATTACCATTTTCCAGTTCAGATTTGAAATCTTGCTGTTTTAAGGTTGGTGTTTTTTTCTACTTTAAGAACATAAAACTTAGGATGATACACTAAGCTTCTGCTTAGAAGCAGAAGGAACACAGGTAACCTGCCAGAGCTTGAGTGCCACCTCACAGTTCTCCCTTCCCAAACCAATTCCACTTAATTGAGCCACTTTGCTCTTGACAGAGTTTCAGACATGCAGTCATGTCAGCTTTTGTTCCAAAACTCTTTGAAATTAGTGGAAGATACCAGGCTTGGGGAGTTTTACGCAGTAGACAACAAATGCAAGTTCTGCTAATCTTCAGTATGATAGAGAGAGAGAGTCATTTAATTTAACCTAGATTTCTAGGTTACCTGCTGTCAAAAGAGAGAGTTAAGCAATTGTTCCCCATCCTGTGGAAGTTAGGATGAATTTCTCTGGGGAAGCCTTGTTCTCTTAATGGACTGCAGAGGGAACTGAAAGAGAGGTTCAGCTCAAAACAACAAATTTGTGGGTTCCTAAACCTAGCTTAAGGGCAAACTCCAACTTTTAAAAATCAATTATTTATTAAACTAAAAGGAATGCCATTTGGCTAAAATGGATGGTATTTAAGCAAGAGGAATGCTGTGTCCACACATAATCTGACACAGCCCAGTAAGATGGTGTGGTGTGACATTCAGTGGCAGTACAGAGAGAGCAAATATAAGCAATTGCCACCCACTTTGTCCGTCATTCCTTCTTTTCTGCACCAACTAGCAAAAGCATTTGTGTAGCACACATTGAACAAGACTGGAAAACAGATGTTGCTAAAATTAACTCAGGAAAACAAAAACTTGGAGTCACTCACCATTCAGATGGGTTCCCAAAGACCCTCCAAACTGCCCCTCCAAAGCCAAAAACAAGGACTGCCAATGACTGAATGGCCATTAGAGCCATGCTGGCTGAGACCACACACTTTGCCTGCAGTCCCCTAGGCTGTTGTTAAGCATTTCACTCTATTCTCTTTCTCCATGCAGATGCCCAACTCTTAAGAAAAGATTAACACACTCCCTACCTTACTGACTGTTTTGACCCTGAAAATGTGACGTGTCATGAGATGTTAATGTGTGTGGTATCGCAGAAGCTCCTTTAGGATGTACAGGGGCAGAGCAACAGTGTCAGAAGCCCACCTGCTAAGTCTCTCTCCCCATCCCAAATCTGTCCCTCCAAATTGCTCAGCACACAAGGCAAGTTACACAAAGGTCTATTGGCTCACCCTCATTTTATCAGAATTAGCTGCTACTGTGTTTGCTAATCACCCTCTGGAAGGCTTTTGTCACAGATCAGACTTCCACAAAAAGCACACTAGGCCCACCACAATGAGGAGGCCAGCACTGCAGGAACTACAAATTTTCATTTGTAAAACACACAATTTTTTGATAAATCCTACTAAAGACTCATTGAAACAACCAGTTTCCTCTGAGAAGTGCAGGGAAATTTGCAAATATCTTCCTACAGTGACATGAGCAACTCTTCTTTCAGGTATTGAATAGCCTGGCCCTGAGGTCAGTCCTACTGGGGTTTATGGTTTCTCATGCCATATAAAGAGGATGCCTTTCCCCCTCCACCCTGCCGAGATGCAACTGGGCAACTTGCAAGTTTTCTGATCTGAATAAATCTGTCACAGATTCTCGTTGAAGGAACTTCTCCACTGCAGCCATACTTCCTGCATTGCCGTCCCAGCAGGCTGCTTCCACCTCTGACAGAGATCAGGTAGCACAGCCCCACCCAGGAGCTCCTAGATTATATCGTCCTCCCGTGGGGCAGGAGAAAGATCTGGGTCAGCAGTTTCTAAACTGCAAGGTCACACATCAGCTGAGTGACTTTGGAGGATTAGGAATGTAACAAGAAGGATGTCCTGCATCCATCACCCTGTATCCCCATTAGGGCTTCTGTGAATTCAGTTTGCCACCCGATTAAATACATTCCCGAAAGTTGCTTTAGCAACCTTCCCTGCAAATTAAAATTATACTTGTCACTAGCAGTGAAGCTGAAGGTAACAGAAGAGAAAGTGAAGAGGAAAGAAAAATCCCAATATTTACATTCTGTAAATACTTTGCCTGTCCTTTTCTCCCTCATTTGTGTTACTGTTTGTTTTGTGCTGGACTATTTGGCAAAAATTCTCGAGTCACCTACACACCTTTCCCTGCTCTGATGAAATGAAACAAGTTGGAGCCTTTATTTTCTCCTCTGCAACATTCTTCACACCATGGTGTAAAGCATATTTAGAGGAAATGTAAATAAGCTAATCAATACTTTATACCTCAGTTAAATTACCACAAGCAAAATGTGGTTCTGATTGTCTTTCTCTTTGGAAACCCAATTAGTGAGGAAGCTTGGACCCAATTAGTGAGGGATTTAAGGCAGAGGGGAAAAAGATCTGAGTTTTGAGGTTTTTTATATTATCGGCTCACAGTTTTCTCCCCTTCTTTTCAGTAAAAGTTTAAAAAATAGAACTTTTTTCTTTTACCACAATCTCTGGATGATACTTTGAAATGTTTAATTAACATGTTACACAAAACAATGTAAATGAGACTGACTCACCTGTTTTTTAGTGGCTAAAGTAATGAAAATAAATGTAACGGTAAAGAAAATGAAGGTTGAGATTAAAGAGGCCTACAGTTAATGACAGGCTGAAGTAGTTCAACTGTCATGTAATCGAAAATATTTGAGAATGGACAATAATTAAAGTCAGGCAAAGTATGAAGCCCAGATTATTATAATGAGATATGGTGTGTTCTTCAGGCTATTTGGAGGTTAATGTTACTTGGTTTCATGTGGTTACGGGTAAGTAAGTACTGTACTACCATACAGTAAAAATAATGTAACTTTATACATTCTGCTTCACAGCGACCCAAGGTTAATGGTCGTTGCTCTCAGTATATTTAAAAGGTTTAAAAGAGATGTAACAACCTCAGCATTACAAATCTAGTGCAAAGGCACTAGAAAATGGCACCAAACAGGCTGGCATAGTACTGGTGTTCTTGGTTCCGTGAAAGCAGCTTCCAGCGTAATCTATGTTGGCTTTTATCTGTATAATTACACTGACTGTGTCCATGAATTCTTTCATTCCTGAATGGCACCACCTTTTGAGCAATAGATCATTGGTATGCATCGCTCTGATAAGGTATTACACTAATATATCATTAAAGCAACAGATGTATTAGTGTAATACATCACTGGGACAAAGCACTGTGATGATGATGTATTCCTGAAAGGATGGCACCATGCAGAGGAGACGAGGCCCAGGAGAAGACTTTTGCTCAGTTTAATAGAATAAAAGGCATGCCTTCCTGGCACGAAAAATGTGATGCTCCCTATAAAGATATGGCACTGCGATTAATTGTATTCCCATTTGTATTGGTAATTTGAGGATCATATGGCTTGGAAAAAAATTACTGTGGATGAGGAAAAGATGTAATTTAAAAACATAACCTATCAGACTATTTCACAGTCTTTTCCCATAATGTCTGATCTCCTCAGCTCTCCAAACACCTCATCAGAATCCTCCCTGTGTTAAAAGCCTCAAGACACCTATCCTGTTCTGGAGCAATGAGGACGTGGGAATGGTTCAGGGCAGCTGGTGATAAAATGGCCTTGCAGATTTTGCCTGAGGAATGGGGCGGTGCTAGAAAACAGGCAGAGGCCAAGGAAATCCCTAAAATTGGCCTTGGAAGCTCTTGCTGAGTCAGCTCTTGCTTCTGGCGGCAGGGATTATGCCACAGCCCCCATGCCAGCCAGCACAGGGGTTGTAGTTGAATACTTAGAGAGCCACATGCAGCTTGAGGCACAGACTGGCCAGTTCTGTTTCAGCCTCTGTGTATCAGCCTGCCTCAAGCCTTCCCACCTCTCTGGATTCTAGAAGTCCCAGGTTATCTCACTTAACAGTTCAGGGATATACTTCAAAGGAATCTTACATATTTGATTACAAAAGGTGTGTGCTGATGTATGAAACAGAGGTGAGGGCTGTGAACAATCAGTCCTCTGAAGCAGTCATCCTTTGTGTTCTATCCATTTTCAGCCCATAAAATTTCTCACGCAAACTAAAATTCAAATGATGAATTCATCTGGAAAAGAAAATTAAAATAATTGCTTAAACACAAAGGTCCATATTACAATACCTTTAGTCATGCAGAGTTGGGCTGTATTCTTCAGCCCTTGTAAGGCAAGGTCCAGTGGTGATCACAGTTGGGTCCTAAATGAAATTGAGATTTAAGACTGAGTATATTGTCCAGTTTCAAAATAACTCTGAACAACTGCAGTATTAAGTGGTAAGAGCAGAATGGCTATGTAGAAAGAAATAGGAAGAGAAAAATAAGAATAGAGAATAAAAATAAAAGCTGTGGAAAGAAAGTCAACAGAAGAGCTCAGAGAAGAGTTGAAATGTCAAGGACAGAAGAAAACATGGCAGAATTCTTCCCCCACAGTTTACAAGGTCCATTTCAGTATTCAAAAGTTATAGACACACACACACTTTCCAATGTATAATAGAAACAAATAGGCCCTCTGGACCCGCTTTTACCATCTTATCTCATCTTACCATAAATGAATGTTTATACAAAGAAGGGATAATGATCTACCACATTAATATAATAAAGTTTTGCAGGCCAAAATGACTACAGAGGGGATGAAGCAGATGGGAATCAGGATCATGATGTTTTGGAAATCTTTATTCTAGCAGTGTGGCATTGTTTCGCTTAAAAGATTTTATTTTCAAAATTATAAAGCGATAAGGCAGTGGTATTAAGATGAAAAAATAGCCTAACCAGATCTCTCTTTCTTTGTCTCTTAATAGGACTGTTGGGACTCTGTTAGTACTTTCACAGTGAGACCTATGTGCTCTAGTCTGGGGAAAGTGGGTGATGTAAAATAATTAATGTGTGGCATGTCTTTATATAATTTAGTTTTACAGTCAAATTATTATCTAATTCCTCTCTTTACCAAATGCTCTCCAGCAGACTTCTATTATTCTATTAAAAATATTTGCATAATTGTTGTATAGCAAAAGACACAGGATTGTTTTTTCTTTTAATTTTTTAAAAATTATTTTTTCAAGTGTTTTTTTTCTCACATACAAAGTACAGCACCAAATTCTCACTCCCTGTAAATGAAATTGTCCTAATGGACCGATATTGATTTATTCTAGCTGAAGATCTGTTTCACAATTTGATTGGTATCACACACACGGAAATAGATGGAGTCATTATTTTGTATTTTTTGTTTGGGTTTGTGACCCATTTTCACAAATGATGAAACCCAGTGCCTTGCAAGTCTGTGCTGAACAAATGCAGTCTGGGGGGAGATGATATGTAAGGTTTGGAGCCTTCTTTTTGCTTCTCTAAACAGAGGAGCATCTGCCAAAAAGCCTAAGCCCCAAAGTCAGCTATGCACTGCACAACCACTCAGCTCTACAAAAGAAATGTTACTACAGGGTTACCACTGGTATTATAATCTGGTCAGTGTCCATGCAGATGTGCTCTCACTTTGGAGAAGGAATCTAGAAATAGTTGATTTCCAAGATGGTATATTTTCTATAATACTTATCAACCTGTGGTCTGCAAAACTCAGAGAGAACTAAGGGAAATGCAAAGGGAAATTCAAAGAAGCAAATTTATTCTAAGTAGGTTAAATTTGCCACACACTTACACTGGAAATCAAAAAGGATTAAAACCCACTGATTTATGTGAGATACAGTCTTACATCTTATATCCATCCTAAGTATTTCCCCTAGCAGTTTCCTCTATGTCTTGCCTTCTATCCAATACCCTATAGTTTTCCATTTCAGTTGGAAACTGAGACCATACTTTAAAGTTTGTTTTTTTTAAACAGAGAAACAAATTATGCAGTAAGTCTCTGTACAACCTGTCACAACTCTTTCCTTGAATTCCAGGATGGCCAAGACTGCCTTCAATAAAAGACCATTCAAACATAAGAAATATTCTCTGGGGTAAGACCAATGGATCCATTCAGTCTGGTATTGTGTCTCTGACAGCAGGGAAAAAAAATGGGGAGGAGTGGGTGTTCTGGCAACTGTTTTCGTTTTTCCATCCCTGGAGGTCCACAGGGAGTAATAGGCATGCCTGGGTGCTCTTTTTTCCTGTGCTTCCTTCCACTTCTCTATCTATATATTATTTATATTCTGACCCTCATACCCCTTCCCCCCTTTTTTAAGATATTGCACCTGGAGCTGTTATTGCACCTCAAAAAGTATGGTTTTTCCTCTTTTATTTTTGAACTTAGACTTTTCTCCCTGGGAAGTTTGGAGGGGTGGGATGGTGGTGGTGGTGGCTAATGCCTGGCCCATATTAGAGAAGCCAGAGGGATAATAATGAAAGGAAAAGTTGTTTCAGGAGGGCATGTGACATTGGCAACAACTGGCAATTCTTCTACTGCTCCAGCATCCACTGTTGCTGTAGAGGTTTTAGAGGTTATTTTCCTGCGTAATCATTCTAGCATCCCTTCATGCACATCCATGAAGTTGTCTAATTCCTTTCTGAGCATTCTGATACTAGGAAGATTTAGCTAATCCATTACATCTGTGATTTTGTAAACCTTTACCACATCTCCCCTCACCCTCCTCTCCAAAATGAAGAATATCAGCTTTTTTCTCTCCTCACAAGGCTGTTGCTACATCACCACATTTTTGACTGGCCCTCTCTGTATCTTCTTTGCTTTTACTGCCTCCTTCTTGGGAGGTGGAAACAGAACTGGCAGCACCGAATAGAGGGTGCACCACAGCTCGGTATGGTGACAGAATGTCACCTCTCATTTGTACTCAGTACTTTCCTTGAGTTTGTTTTTTGTTTGGGTTGGGGTTTTGAGTTTTTTTTTTTTTTTTTTTGCTGCCATAGCACCATGGGCTCATGATTTCAGAGAATTGAGAGCAATCACTCCAAGATCTCTTCCTGAATTCAAGAGTTCAGCACCTCTGCTCTGAGTTCTACATCATGTAGGTAGGGATTAGATTATTTTTCATAAAATCACACTTTTCTACACTAAAACTTGTGATGTAAAATCCATTATTATCACCTTCAAACCCAAAAATTCCACTATTTATTCTCTTCTCTAGCTCTTTGATGAAATTCTGAATGAAATTGGTCCCAGGACCAATTCCTGGGGGACCTTACTGCCAATTATTTTCTATCCTGAAAAACACCCATTAATCCCTACTCTTTCCTTTGCCCAGTTTTCAGTCCACACAAGGACCTTTCTTCAAGTCTAACTTTACTTTCTGGAATAACCTTAGACAGCTGGACTTAGATGATACTCCTTTCCAGCTGGAACTATTCTATTCTATTCTATTCTATTCTATTCTATTCTATTCTATTCTATTCTATTCTATTCTATTCTATCCCATCCCATCCCATCCCATCCCATCCCATCCCATCCCATCCCATCCCATCCCATCCCATCCCATCCCTTGGAACCTTGGCAAAGGCATTTTGAAAACCCAAATAGATTATGTCCAATCGGTCCTGTTTGTCCATATTCTTACTGTCACATCAAAGAACTTCAGCTTAGTGAAGCTGTATTTCCCCTTACAGATGCCAACCTGATGCCTTCTCAACAAGTCAAATTTACCCATGTGCTCACTGATCTTATTTATTATCACTATTATTACTACTACTACTACTAGAGGTGGTACTCCACCATTATGCTAGGAATGAGGCTAAAGTTCACCTGTCTGTAGCTCTCAGGATCCATCCAGAGCCTTTTGGTGGATGGAAGTCGGCAATTTTTGCAGATGGCTGTACACCCACCCTTCAAGACTTTGTTCTTGTATTCCACATCATGGCCAGCAGTTCTGCAATTTCATATTTGAGTTCCTCCAGGACTCCTGGGTGGATGTTGTCTCATCCTGATGACTTACTGACCTCTGACTTGCCTATTTGGATAAACACATCCCATGTATTTACTTCAAATTGATCTATTTTTCTGGCTTGACTGCTACAAAGAATGCATCAGAATTGGGAACGAGACAATCTCTGCTGTAAAAAACAACTGAAAGAGTTCACACTGAGGTTCCTTCATCTGCTGCAGCCTCCTACATCTTGGTCATAGCATGGTTCCACTAATCCTCACCTGGCTTCCTGCTTCTGGTCTATTTAGAAATTTCTCTGCTCTCAGCTACAGCATTCTTTGCAAGGCTCTTTTCACATTCTTTTTAGCTTTCTTAATTTCTCATTTGAAATTGGCCTGCCATTTTTATGGGTTTTCTTGTTCTCATTTGAGAAAACTTTCCATTTCTTAAAAGCCCTCATGTTTGGGTTTGGTTTGTTTTTGGTTTTTTTTGGATGGACTGCATCATTTTCACATTCAGCCATGAAGGGGATTTTTGAACTGCATGGTTTTCCTTTTGAGTTGTGGCACAATTTTTACCTATGCTTCTAACACAACTTTTAACAGCTTTTAGGTTTCTTTTAGATTTCTTGTTTCTCATTATTTGCAAGGGAGAACTGCTAGAACTGAAATACCTAAAACCTCAGAAAATTCCAGCCTCAGACTGGACAACTCATACTGGACTACTCATGTGGAATACATGATCACAGGGCAGCCCCAACACCTCTGGCAGCTCAAAAAGACGTTCTTTATAATGGTCACTGTCAGCTTGCTGGACACCAGGAGTGAAAAAGGGTCCTGGATGAATCAGTGACTTGTACGGATCCATGCAGCAGAGGAGAGAAATCCATCTAGTTAAAACAGAGGGCAAAAACTACATCCAAAGAAAGATGGGGAATGGCTTGGGAGAAATACGCCTGGATGTGAAACATGAGTGAACGTCGGGGGCAGACTCCGAAGGGAGGCCCAGAAGACAAACTGCTGCATCCCACTGCAAAAGCCAACAATCACATAATGGAAGATTGTCGTAAGGCAGACATTCTCAAAGGACTGATATAAGGGTGTAGTGCAGCACTGACACTGGCACTTCCCAGCCCTGAAGGCTTCATTCCATTCCCTGATGGAATGCTGTTCATACAGCTCTGTGTGGAGCAGACGGGGAGGTTGTCCTGCTGTACCCACCAAAAGGAGCCCAGCCTGACTGGTGGTGAGGGACTGTCCTTGTTCAGCATCTGCCATTGAAGAACTGGGCTGCACCTACTCTAGAAGTCTTGCTCCCAATTTGGAAGGGAAGTCAAAACTTAAGGAACAATTAGGCTTCCTACCAAAGCTGGAGCATAGCCCATAGACTTAAAGAAGTCCCTGTAATTATACTGGTGTTTGCAATTTTGTTTGGAGCTTTTTTACCCTACCTGTTTTGAGTTGGTTGTCACCTTCATTTACTTATCATTAATTGTTAATAAAATTTTAAAATTAAACTACATTATGAATATAAATTGCCACTATTTTTTCTCTTTCTTTGGCATGGTGAGTATCTGTGTGGATATGACATTTTTATAGAAATGTTAAGTAATCCGTTGGAGGATTTTCTTTTTTCTTTTTATTTTTGTGTCAGAAATGAATTAAAGTGAGAAACCTTCAGAGGTTAGTTACATAATTTTGAGGATTCATACACATGCACATACTACACTTTGTAAGTTCTGCTATAAATTCAGTGCATTTGAAAGTATGTAATGTTTCAGTGATGCATATTTTACTAATATGTATAAATCTAAGGCAATGCACATTAAAATGGGATGTCTCCTTGGTGAAGACTTGAGAGAAATAAAGTAGCAGCAATGGCTCCTTGACCTTTCTTTCTTATTTAAAGATTAAATAGGGACTATATTGCTCTTTTGAAAGCCTTTCTGCATCTTTCCCAGTGGCATAAGAGGTCAGTACAATCACCAGGACCTGACATCCTTTCCTCTGTTATGAGAAGTCCTTAATAATATGTACAGTTAATAAAACCTAATTGCATAATTCAACTGTAATCTCAGTCATGGTACTTGTCAGTGTGTCAAACCCATCTTTCATCATAGGTACTTCTGTGACATAAGTCCCCCCAACTCTATTTGACTTCTCTGTGAGTAAGAATGTGCACTTTTAAATATACAGTAATTGTAGGTTCTTGTCTAAACCCAACCAAATTTGGCACACTGTAATAAAGTGAAAGGTCATTTCTCATTGCTGCTTCTCTGAAGGTGACATTTCTTTGGTTGAGCTTCCTGACACTGTGTAATTCCTCTTTCTGTTTATTTTACCATGCTGGTACCTCATTAGCCATTGCAGAAAAGGGATTTCTTTGACTGTGGTTTGCACAGAGGACAGAATATATCAATATGCACTTAGACAGTGTTAAAATGCAGACTATGTAAAAGCCAGTGTTTAGGGACAACTTGTAAATGTAACTTAATGAACCAACAGACCATAGCAGCTTCAAAGCACTGCAAATATAAGAACAGAATCAATACTGAGACTCAGGATTGTTGGTAGGTTGCTTTCATTCTTCTGCAAGGAACACAGTTGATTTCATTATGTCTAAATTCTTCTTCCTAGAGAGATTCCAAATCTCAGCTCAACCATACAAGGACAGCCATTTCTGCAGTTCCTGACAGCCTCTCCTACAGAAATAAAGTGGGGCCAGAGTCAAGCTGTACCTGCCAGGTCTGCTGAAAACTGCCTTTCTCTCCCATGGATTCATAAGAAGGAAAACAAGGTAATTAGATTTTGCTGGCTAGGGACAGCTTTGGGGTACCAGCACAAAAATTCCATGGCAGGAGTGCTGTTCTCCTCCTGCCCTGCAAGCCAAACTCCTGGTGCCCTCCTTTGCCTGCCTGAGTTGAAAGACAGAAGGTGACTGTTTGCCACCACAAACCCTCACCCCAGCATCCAGCATTCCACTTTGCTTTGCCTGGCACATCTCTCAGGTGGAGCCAGCTACATTTCACCTAAATCTACACTTTGGACTGTCCTTTTCTTTTTCATTGGCAAGTCTGAGTCCTCTTTTCCTTATAAAATACTTTTTTTAGTTATTTTTAAAATCATCATGTGTTGCTTTAGCTTTGCTTTTTCTAGCTGAACCATGACAAAATTTCTTAGTCTCTCTTCAAAGGCCCAATTTTTCAACTTTTTGGGATTTTTGTTGCTGTCAACTAAACTCTTTCCAACATACTGAGGTAATTTTCAAACCTAGGCCCCACAGCTGAGCGCATCCTTGCAAATGAGGCTTGCATGGTACTGTCAAATAGAAAAATTACCTTGTTTGTCTCTGCATATAATTCCTTATCAAAACTTGTACAGTACTAAGCTTTTAAGGACAATGTCTTGTTTTTAATTCATGGTTGGACTGTGGTATGGTTTAGTGTTTGTTTTCATTTAATTTTATCCTATCTTATATTTTTTTTCTC
Organism: Promerops cafer; assembly: GCA_013398275.1. NCBI lineage: Eukaryota > Metazoa > Chordata > Aves > Passeriformes > Nectariniidae > Promerops > Promerops cafer. The sequence continues at coordinate 1,175,891 of VZSE01000391.1, forward strand.
AATTTCTTTCTAAGATGTTTATAATAGTAACAAAATTATTATATCTTTAGCTCTCTCCATCAAGGATTTTGTTTTCTTCTAATTTTGATCTCAGCTGTTGTCTCCCATTAGGTCTCCCATATGTCTAACACTTAATTTCTACATTAATTTCAGCTCCTAACAAAGTGCAATGTCACAGATTAAGTCCTCAGTGAAAAACATTGAGAAGGAAAGGAAATTACGGTGGATGGAGAGGAAGAAAAATCACTATTATTTCCCTCAAATTTCCTGTAAAATGAAAACTCTCTTCTACACTTCAAAACTGAGCAGGAGGGACAATTGAAAGAAAAAAAAGTGATACTAAGAATACTTTCTTATACTTACTTCTATTCAGAAAATATGCCATTTTATACCCCTTATACTACTTTCTGGGGAGAAAGCTAAAAAATTCAAGCAAAACACAGAACCATGAGGTTAAATAAAACTCTCATGCTTTCATTAGGGAGAAATTAAAATCACAAATTTTAAATCCCAAAATTTAAAGACATTAATAATGTCTTAATGTCTCATAATAATGAGAGATTATGTCTCATAATAATGGTATTTTTTTTTAAATTTCAAGCAATATTAAAAAAATAAAAGGTGCCCATCATGTACACCTTTTCTCTTCCAAAAGCAGCAAGGCAAAAAAAACCCCCAACAACCTCAAAAGAAAAAAAACAGACAGGAGGTCTCTTTAATTTAAATCTAAGAAAAAAAATAAAGTTACAAACTTTCAGCATTTCTTAAGAGAGATTCATTAGAGTTTTTGGGGCGATGAAAATAAAAAAATGTAAAAGAAAAAAACAATCAACAAAAAAACCAAACCAAACCAAACCAAAACCCCCAAAATATTTAGTTGCTAATATAAAGTAACCACTTGCTGTCTTTTGTTATTTCAAAGAGTAGCCTCCAGTGAAATGGAAGTACTGAAGAATGACTGGAGATTTATCTCGTACCAGCCTGACTCCTGCATTGCAGGTCAAATGAAGACTACTGTGCTTTACTGCCTTTAAAATAAAAACGGGGCCTGTAAATATACATTGTAATTAGGAGGCTCAGCTCTCCCTGCCTTGACTTCCACAACACGTCCACGATTGCAGACACCAGTGGAATGCTCAAATGAGATGTGTCACCTGAGAGGCTCCCCTATTGCTTCCTGTGCTTGGTAATAAGGAAAGGTTAATTGTGATCCTTTGTATTTCCCAAGAGAGACCCAGGAAATGCAGAAAGGTTCAGGTGTCTGTAAACATAGAGGTGTTTGGAAACCTGTGCCAAAGGTGGTTATTTTGCTGGCCTTGCCCCTTGTGTCCTGTAGTTCTCAGTGCCATCCTTCTGACAACATCCCCTGAAGTATCCATAAAATTATTTCACAGGACACCAAAGTGCCACCAAGGCTAATTGACTTGTGCTGCTGCAATGATCCGTGGCTGTATACATCCAGACAGCCAGCATTGTTTCCAGCCAAATGTATACACGCATCTGGAAGTGGAAACTGGGATTTGAATTCATAACCTTTAGTTCCCCAAATGCAGGTCTTTATGCAGAGAGTTAAAAGAGCAGCTGTAGTCACACAAAAATACTGCTATTCATGAGGATGTTTACCCCGTTGAGGTAAAGAGCAGCAGTGTGTGCTCACTTTGGCCAAAGTGACAGATTTCCCAGGGAAATTTGCTTCTGGAGAAATGCCACGGTTTCCTTACGGTATTTTGGGAATCTGTGCCTGGCTACTACTGAACAGCAGATACTGGAATCAGACTGAACTTTCTCTGTGTCTTTTGCCTCTGTGCCTCAGTTCCTGGTCTTCTCCTTGTACACCTCATTCTTCCTTTCCCTCATGTTTTGTCTGACTTACACAGAAATACAGTTTACAAGTACATTAAAGCTGCTTAAATTTAATAATGAGGTGCTCTGCTCACAGCACAATTACTGATATTTCATTAATAATGTGAACATGTTCATAATTGTTGTAATGTATCAGGTCTTGGTACAACTCATTGCTAAGCTCTCTATCTCATGTAATACTCCGCTCTAAGGAGATCCTTTAGGATTTAAATATGTATTTAGAAGGATTTTCAATGCTTATACTTTTTAATTATATAGTTAGGGATGAGGAGGATGTGTTTGCAAAAACTTTCTGAAGGATTATACTACCACACTCCCTGTTGAGGCAAGATAACCTTACCTGCCACACCACCTGAATTTGGAAACTCCTGTAGTTACAGCAGCAATACTGGTTACCTTCAGGAGCTTCCTCAGAAACCAGGAGAGCTGTTTGTACAGGGCAGAAAAAATATGAAAGAAGTCTTTCAAGTGTCCTTTAAAGAACTATTCAAAGCATTTGCTCTGGTTATAGCACATCTACTCTATTGTTTGGAGGAAAACAAGACTACCACAAAAACACCTGACAGGACTTTTTGGCCGATGTCCAAGGATCCAGATCTCCATCCCAGGAGCAAACAAGAGGCAACCTGCTTATACATTCATTCATTTCCACTTGTTTCCACCTCTGTGCACAGCCCAGGAATCACACTTGGAAACAAGATGTCCCCATTTGTTCACAGAGATTCCTGCTTTCGGTGACCTGCGTGGCATCTGTTGTGGTGACCCGACTCCAGGTAAACCAAAACCCTACAGCCAGTGCAAGAGAGGTGGTGCCATTTCTTTCATACTGTCCCTACTGGCAGTTAGGGACTTAGTGGGCAGGCAAAGGATTTAATGTGTCTTCCTGGTGTGGAATACTGCATAGCCAAACCAGAAGACAGGTGATGTCACTGTAATATGACACAGAGATGTCAGAAATGAAACATGAATCCATGTACCAACAGCTACGGCTGGGCAGGACTAGTTGTCGAACAAAAGCAAGCTAGAAGAAAAAAGAGAAAGGTAATCATCAGCATAAATATAGACCTGTCCCACATAATCAAATGTCTTAAATGTAAAAAATGGATTGTTTAGTGATTTTTATATTTTGCAAACAGAACAGCTACAGTTATTTTGAAATCATTCAAGGACATGAGTCAGATTTCCTTCAGTGTTGTTATTCCTATTTTTAATCAAAATGCCACAGTGTGAAGTGCAGATATCTTACTTTTGCTTTCTCATAGTGTAAGTGCAGAATAACAATCATTAAATCAATTTGTGCTTACTAGCTTTTATTGCCTTTCACATCTAAATAACCCGAAGCATTTTACACTTTAGAAGGGTCAGTGAGACCAGGCACACAGCAACTGTCAGTGTGAAGCTGCCTGTAGTGAAATCAACCTGCTTAGGACAGGAAGCCAAATGATACTGAAATTTATGAAGATTGAATTTAATTACCTAAAAGGGTTTGAGAAAGGCTAGGACTGCTACTCTTACAGAACCTTATGTGCCCAAAATGACACCTCTCTAACAGCACAATTCATTTCAGAGCTAGGACTACCAGGTATTTGTTAACTCCTCTAATTTCCTGGTGCATATGTGTGTGTTGTGATGATATACCATGCAAATAAAACCCCTTTCCAGCTTCATGAAATCCAGATTGGTTGCAGCATCAAGATGGCCAGCACATAAAATATAACTCTGATTCTTTTTTCTCCAAACATAGGGGAAAAATCTCAACTCGTACCTAACACCAAATACCGTATCTGGTACTGGATAATTATGCTACTGAGCTATTTTCTGAATGCAATGCCTGTCCCCATTGCAGCGTGATTTTGACTCTTACTTGTCTGTTGTCCACAACAAATGGTCCTAATGCATTGCATAGCTCTTCTATAAGCACTGAAGTATAGTTAAATGCCAACATGAAGGATATGACAAACAACATTAGAAATGGGAGAAGGAGAGGGGGGAAGAAATTGAAAAAAAGAAAAAAAAAATCAATTTTAATAATAGCTTGACAATTACAATTAAATAATCCAAAGCTCAAGCTGAGCATTTTTGTTACACACCGCATGAATGATGTTTGTACTTTGGCACTTTTAAAATATTTAAGCAGAGAAGAAATGAAATGAACTGCAACCAGTTAAGGTCATCCATTTAGGACAAAATTGATAAAATATTAAAATGAAAGAAATAAATTTTCAAACAGAGATACTGAGGCTTCATAGAGATGTATTATTCAAAGCAGAGGAACATGTGTGACCTCTAGGCTATTACATAATGGAGAAAGGATATGACAGTTCAAATGTGCAGGAACAGCAGAGGCAGAGAGGGAAGATGGATTAACCATTTTATGAGGCAGTGCCAGGCTTCCAGGGTACTTTAACAGGACCTCTGTATGAAAGCATTGCACACTCAGAGCCAGTTCTTGGACCCCGCTATTGTACTGGCCTTAAGAACCTGTGGAAAGAGCATGGATTTTAACTAAAGATTGATTTTGTGTCTAGATGAGCTTGCTGGTTCCCAGATGCTGCCATTTACAGCAGGGGTGGTCCCAGGCTGCTCAGTTTCAGTGTCTCAGCCTCTTCAAAATCCTCACTCTGTCCTTACACATCTTTCCATAGAACAGCCTGGTGTCAGGGCAGCAGGGGCTGGCCGAGGTGTAACCATCACACTTCTCCCTTTCTGTGGTCAGCTTTACTGGCTCACAGCCAGCCTTCTCCTCATCCATCTTTTCCCTAACAGGCCCTGAAGATGCCCAGTTTAGGCTTTGGACATCTTCAAGGGGAATAGTCAACTCTAGCAATAAATTATTCCATTTTAATTTAAGGCCAGAGTCATTATTTATTATACAGGGTTTATTATAAAATGGGGTTTTGCAAAGATCTCAACTCTTTTATATCTGAGGTTTTAGGGATAAATCTTCCCAAAACGAAGAAGTAGCTGCCTAAAATGACATTTATTTTTAAATCCCAGCAAAATCTACCTAACAGCAAAGTCTTAGCTCCTCTGAAAAATTAATTTCCCCCTAGCAGAGGGTTCTTGTCTTCAAGCTCAGTGTTCTGAGGCAACTCCATTGCTCTCCTGTTGGCAAAATATGTTCAATATTCACACAGCCAGAAATGCTGAGCCTAACATAAGGTTTGGGACTGCACATCAGGTGCCAGGAATCAAAAAGTTAGGGCCCATAACACCAGAGCTTTTTCTTGGATGCATCTTAGCCTCCCTAGAGAACCAACAAAAGCACCTAAAACATTAGGAAAATTAGTGTCACTGACAGTCATTTGTGATCTTAAGCCTTCCAAATGTTTTTGATCCTCTTCCCATTTTTACTCAGTTGCAATCACTCCATGTAAAAAAATAAATCTTTTCATTTGCAGAGTAAGCATTTATTTCTAGCTCTCAAAGTTCCTTCCAAAACTAAGTATAAACATTATTAGCTTGATTTTATAGCTGTCCTAAGTGGAGAGAGAGGGACCATTTACAAATGAGCTTCTATGCAGGATGTAGGCCTAACCTATGATACTTCTTCTCTGTTCCTGGCATTTCAGGCTCTTATTCTGACAAAGTGTTCCCTCAAATAATGCAAAAATTTCAGATCACATTTTAAGTGTCCATACATTTTACCCCAGAATTTGAAAATCTGACCATGTTCCTTGTGCTTGTAATTGTCAAATCTGATCATAGAATACGACCCTTTGAGTCAAAGGCAATTTTTTGTTGACATACCTTGGACTGACCAGAGTGATCAAATCAAAGGTCCAGGCCACCAGGTACCATTCCTCCAGCAGAAGCCAACAGCCAATGCCTAAGGAAGTGAATAAGCAGTGGCAAAAATGCAGTGACACATGCTCAGTACAGTCCTATAGCTTCTAGTGATCAAAGATTCAGGGATAGTTTTTATAAGTATTTTTTTTAAGAGTTACTGTCTGTGTAAGTCCCTGATAGGTTTTACTCTCATTAAGTTGTCTGATTACATTTTCAATATATACAAAAAAGTGAGATTCATAAAATCCTGTAGCAATGAGTGCCACAATTAATTACAAGTTGTGTGGAAAAAAGACTCCTCTCAAGGTCTTTCTAGATTTCAGCTGGTATTCCTCTTTCTGCTTAATCCAGCAGAAAAATCCCCGTTGATATTGGTGTGTGGGAGACTGGTCTCAGAATTACCTAGAATAAAACCAAGAAATATGTTTTAACTAAGCCAATCTGTCTTCCTCAAAAATCTGGTAAAAGGGATTTATATGGCAAGACTGAAGAAGAAGTGAGCTAGTCTTTTCAGCTAATAAAGGAACACAACTACAATCAGACAACTTGGGAAACTCAAACACCAACTTCTTTGAAATTGTGCCGAAACATTCTGCTATGCCTTCAGCACAGACAGGAATTTTGCAGCCAACATAATTTTTAAAACTGAGATAAGTATGTGTGTGGGGGGAGGGAATAATAGAGCTTTCTATTAATGGAAAGCAGTCGGGCTGCAGCCTGAACTGTGGTGTCTTCCCTCCCCATAATCATGGCATTAATTACTTCATAGGTCAAATGATGTTTCTGTTTGAAAGAGTTTGGCCGTCTACGTGAATCAGGGCATGCATACTTAGATCTACTGTATCCTCCAGCATGGGCTTTTATTCTTGTTTGATGCATGCAGGCTACTAATTTAGATTTTCATTGAAGATGGCTATTTTTTCTTCTCCTTCACAGTGGCAGTCCAGTTCCAAAATATACAGAACAAGCACACATTAAGTGAATCTGAGGGCATGTATACTTCCTCCTTTGACCATATGGACATGATTTTTCTTTAAAATAAAAAGGCCAAAAAGTGACTGGAACAATGCCCAAAGGGGAGAATAGAGACAGACATTTAAAGGTGAGCTCACTAGATTTATAATAGCAGGGGACACTATCATCCTTTCCAGCCAGCTACTCAGTTAGCAGCAATGCTTATATCACAAGAAGGGCCCAGGAGATCCTTCTTTAGAAAATAATAGCTACAGCTATTAATATATGGGGGAAGCTGTAGCAATCCACTTCAGATATTGATAATAAATTACATTGTTCAGATATGAGATTATACACTCCAGGCAGGCAAACAGAAAAGCAGGTTTTTTTGTGCGTATCAGTGTTATTTAGAAGAGCTGCTCAGAAAAGTTTTAAGGAATTAGAGTGCTTCTGTCCAGAAAGAACAGCCAAGAGCTTTGAACAAAAATACTGCTCCTCCTTTAAGCATATTAAGAGCCTGCATGAGACAGTAGGTCAGGGCTCATGGGGAAGATGCTGTTCTTATGTTAAGTTGATCCCACTATTTGTGGGAACAACTTGTGAAATTACTTTGAATGTATCAGAAGACATAGAGAAAACATCAAAATATTGTAGCACACAGCAGGGCTTCTTCAGTCAATGAAAGTCGTTTCACAACAGCATTAGAATCATCTTTAAGAGGGCCAGTAGTGGCCCAGCAAACCCCCACTAAAAACCAAGACAAGCAGTCTTGGTCTCAGAATTTTTTAGAGGATTAGCTTGCTCCCATGTGCAAAGAGATGTAGGAATTTTGTTGTTCAAAACTTAAAATAAGAAACACAATGGGGTAGCAGGAAATAAGCCTGGAAATGCCAGGATTGATAACTCTAAACACATTAAAAAACACCATGAGCTGGTGTTGAGATAAATGGATTCAATGTTTTTACATTTTTCTCAGCCACAAATATTAGACATTTGTTCATCTGTATAAAGATAGCAAATATGTTCATGTTACCACAGCTATGGGAGCTGGGAGCTGTAGAAGCCCTTAAAAATAATGACCTTGTGGATAAGGTTGTGAGTGTTGTCATGAGTGAGCTCCAAAGACATTTCTGAACTCTGTTCAAGATCTCTCTCTTCCGATATCTGAGCATACAGTACAAGAATTCCCACTGAAGCCCAAAGAAGTTAAAATCCCTTTTACCTGAGGTGTTCAGTGCTTTGTAGGATCAGAGCATAAGCAAGGCTTACAAATGAATACAATCAGAGATTGTTGTTTTTTTTTAACTGTACCTTTTTAACTGTATTGCAGTCTTGAACATCACCTTTAAAAAAAATTCAGACTGTAAGAGGATAAGCATAATACAGCAAGTTTGAAAAATTCCCTGACTCCCTGGCACTACAGATTCAAGTCTCAGGGTCACTGAACCCTTCACCTTTCTAAGATAGATAAGATGACTACTGCAATATTTAATACAAGATAAGCCACACAAGCATTTGACTGGATTTGACCTCTCAGACAGCTTACAAACCCAAGAGCTTGTGTAACCTGAACCTCTGCAAGGAAATGGATATTTGTACATTCTCCCGTAGCTCCAAGAACTGGAGACTGTGGAAACATCAAATATCATAAGACATGCTGAAGGTGTTATCCAGAAATACTGCTGAAGACACTTCTTTAGCTGTATCTTCAAGTATCAATGGCCAAAGCTGCTACTCACCCAGGTCTGAAGAGCAGGCTGAACTTTAGGAGTCTGTACCTCTGCAAAGCTCCTCTCCAGAAGCAGCTGCACCTTGGAGACAAACAGTAGGCACATAAGAACATCAGACAGATCTACAGGTCAGATTCTGCTCCTAAGTGACAACAGGCTGCTTAGAGACAGCTCTTTGCAGACGAAGCCTGGATGGGCTGTCTGTTGTCCCACATATATCACTCTACTGCCATGTAACTTGGTGGTGTGGCAAACACCCTGCATGGTCAGATATACAAACATAAAGTCCTTCACAACCAGAGAGGAAACCCAGATAGCCATGAACATCCACCTCAGCTGATTTTGCTGTTCCAAGTATTGTTCTGGCGGCGTGAGCTCTGGCCCACCAGAGAAGTAGGGCAGGAGAAGACAGAAGGCTGCAGGTGGGCAGCATGGACAGCCACAGGCCCGGCCACACTCCACTGACTCTCCCACTCTCCCTTAATCAGTTGGCCAGGAACCCTTAAATTCTTCACCCGGCTTCTGTACAAGTATTTCTACTCACATGAAGCACATACACAGTTTCAGAGCACATTAACCCTGTCTTCCCACATGACAAGGTTTCTCTCAGTGGCTACTGTCACAAAGGAAAGTGATGCCTGAGGAGAGGTACTCAGTTTGCCAGCCTGCTTAGCTCAGGCTTCTCATGTACCAGCAGATGCTGTCATTCATATTGCTGTGGCATCCAAATCTGCTCTGAAAAAAGTTGTTATCTGTTGGTAAGGACACACATGGCTTGTCTACAGTTGAGGCTCTGGTAGTGCCACAGGCAGACTAGCAATAGTGGAAAGTTCTGAAGTGCAGACAATCTCAGACAGACACAGAAATAATCCACCAAATGTCAACAAACTTATGCAAAGCTTTCCCATTTCAGAGGCAGTAATTCCTTATGAAAGTATTTCCATTTTATACTTCATACTTCATGCCTATGAAAGTCCAGGATGAAAAATTCTTGTCTTAATCCAAATGTCCTCTAAATAGCAATGGAATTTTGAAATTGCCTGTAAAATGTCAGAAACCTGGGGGCTTTTTTTCCCTTCTGTTGTGGCATCAGCAGAAATGCAGATGACACAAATTCACACTGCACAGGTGGAACTAACGTCCCCCTCCTAGCCCAGTTTTAAACAACAGAGATATGTGTCTTGTTTAACATGATTTATGAAGGCTTCTGGGGAAGTCAGGACCACTTCAAAACACTTGGACCAAGAAGAAATAAACTAAACCCCTGAAAAAAAAAATTAGGAGAAAGTATTAAATTTAAATTAATGAAGAATTTTTATATGTTCTTATTGCTGTGCTTATTTGGTAAAAAGAAAAAATAATTAAAAAATAGTAATTTGAAAATCTATTATTTCATAATGTAATTGCATTTGTCTGTACAAATATATTAATTCCTGTTCCAATTCAGTCCTAATACAGCATTGTTTGTATTTGCAGGTGGTAGGAAATTATATGTTACTGTTTGTGATTGAAGCTATCTCATCAAGGACATATTTTTGGTACTGAAAACAAGTACAGTAAGAAGATTTTATCTAACACATAATTTTATTTTTTTTTAAGAATGGAAAGTATGGTACACTATAGATCACATCTGGTTATGATGAACTAGAATAAACTCCTATTTGCATGTTTATTTTTCTTTTTACTAAATGATTGTCTATGTGGTTTACTTTTCCTCATTCTGACTGATGTTGCATGAACTCTTCCATGCATTATTGCAAGTCAATTCAAGCATTTTTGTCCAAACTATTTCACATTACACAATTCAACATTTAAAAGATGTGGGCTCAAACTAATCCATTGCTTCTGTAGTATTATTAAACTTGCTGCTAGCCAACACAGTCCCAAATCTGAAAACACTTGCCTTAAGTTACGCAAATAGTCACAATTACTTCAGTAGGTGCACTGTCATAGTTCAATGTGTGTGGTTTCAGGCTCAGGAACCTGGTCAGTCGTCACCAGTTCTGTGCCTGTGCATCCTGCAGGTATCTATTGGCTGCAAAATTCTCCTGCAGAGGAAGAGATTAAATCCACAGGCTGGGCAACTGCTTGCAAGATGGATAAATACAATCAACTTGCCAGAGGTACTTCCTTTGTGTCAGATTGTTGCAGTCAGGAAGACTTGACAACCTGTGCCTTCAAAAGCAACAGTTCAAGGTGGCTAAGATCAGTTTCCTCACTCTGACATAAACAGGTATTAGGGATTATTTCCCTGACAGAGAAAACGAGCTGACCTAGATTCAGATGCAAAGGTTATTTATGTGTAAATGTTACATGTATTACTAAAGTTATAGGATGCTTTTAAAATCAGAATTAATATTGCATGGTAATGGTTCTAAATATGTATGTAATCAACAATAGGTAGCCCATAAGATCTGAGATCTGCTGACCCTGATGGCAGTAACAGTAAACTGCTGCTGAAATAGTCCAGGCTGACAAAGGGACAAATATGACATTGCTAGGAGCAAGTCACCTGCTCACTTTCTTCTTGTTAACTATAAGTCAGCACTAACTGGGTGTTACTGCCTAGTATGGAAATGCCGTGCTTTTATTATAAACACAAACACACACACACACACACACACACACACACACATATATATATATTTCACGTAAAAAATACACACACACACACTTACATGAAAAAAATATTCTAAATGAGGATTCCTTGGCCTTCTAGAATATGCAGAGACCTCTCATTGCCTTCTTCCAAAATGCACAGCTCTGAGTTAACTGGTTTCATTAATTTTACCCAAGCAAAGCTTTTTTTCCCACTTCTGCTTGGGTGATGTTTCATGAACTGAGCTTCTAGGTAAGCTCTGTTCCAGCCATGAATAAACCAGTAACTGTTAAATGCCACCCTTTCCATGAGCTGCTGTTCTATGGATTACTCACCACATGGATTTGGTAGATGAAGTCCAGTATGATGACAGAGCTCCTGTGACAGCAGAAGACAAGTCGTTACTGAGTTAATTTCTACTGCATTCCCCTCTAGAGAGTGGTGAACTCCTGTTTGTGCTGATGGTGGGACAGACTCCAGCTCATCTCCCGTGAACATATTCCAAATGGCACGAGACAATGTTTCCAACCTTTTATTGCAATGGGCTTCTTAAACCAAGGTTTCATTTGGAAATCTTTCATGTTAACTCAGTGACTTCTCGTGTGCTGTTGGGACTTTATATTCTGTGATGTCCTATACTATCTTAAGCCTTTTTTTCCCTTTTGACAAAGCTGGTTAACAAGGTGATGACACCTCAGAGCTGTGCCTCTTTTCCCTACATTACTTAATTTTCATGCAACAAATGGTATATATTAAAAATAAGGAAGAAATCCACTTTTAAATATTGCCTTAGGATGTTCACCTAAAACAATATTTCCTTCCAAAAAAGATGGGATGCTGAAGATTTTAATATAATGGCAAGATCTGAGGAGATTAGTGATAATTTGATTTTACAGTGGCCAATAGCAACTGAATATTTCAATGTAGACATGCTACATTTTAATGTAGACATTAAATAGACATGTTTTCTGTCCTAAGGTCATAAAACACAGAAGGGAAAGATAACTATGAAAGCGATTTCAAAATTTCAGAGTGACATTTAGGTGAGCAGCTTTTGTGCATGTTGAATATTTTTGTACCTATGGAAATTGTGCCTTTCATAAAATAATTGTGAATTTTTTTTTTTCAGATATCTTAATAATGATGTGAATTAATTTTATTTGGGGTTTTCTTATTGAAAAATTAGCATATTTAGTTCTGATATAATTAATAATATGCTCTGGGGAGGAAAATTAAGGAGGCAAGAGTATGTGCAAATAGGGTCAAGCAGCATGAAAATTCTTTGCAACAACAGCATTCTGGTGGAACTAGCTCAAGAGTCAGGAGCACAGGAGAGACAACCTGATGAAACTTGGCCCCAATAAGCAGAGTTTAAACATAATGGGAATCAGCAAACAGAAGCTTCAAAATATTTACACATATCCAGACAGAGAAGGAAAGTTCACATTCATAATGAATGGTCATTAGGGGAAAAAAAAAAAATCAAAGCAAAACAAAAGCAGATTTTTAGACAAAGCTGAATTTAAACCAGGGCTGATTCCAGCTGCTTTTATGGCTGAACCCAAAATTTGGCTAAACTTTAGTTAAACCATAATCTGACGGATAACCTCTTTTTATTACAATTCTCTGCTGAATCATTTAGTTTGTGGAAGAAGCGTGGTTCTGGCATCATAACTTAAATTATGATAACTATGAGATCACTGTTATGATGTAAAAGGGTAGTATCAGGCTCATTTACTAATTTCCATAGTTTTCCCAGGATATTTTTTGTCCAGGAAACCCAAATGCTACAGAGTTTAGCAGCATGTAAGACTTACAGTAGTGGTAGTCCATTAGTTACCTTCTCAATAAACCCTGCAGTTTATGTAACCTTCTTAAATTTCCTGGAGTTTTTTTCATTTTACAAATGGAGAGCCTGAGAAGGGTTTTGCCATAGACAATATTATAAAGTGTTCAAACTTGTGAGTGACATAAATAAGCGGTTTCCAAACAGGGGTGTACATACAAGAAACTGTACATAGATAACTTCTGGGTGGTAAATGATGTAAAGTTGCCATGGCCAATGAATGGACTTTTTAAGATGATGGTCTCTAAAGTAGGGTACACACAAGACAGACCATGGGATGAAGGACGAAATTGTTTATGTGTGCCTCACTGATAAATAATTTTTTAAAAATAATTTAATATATTTATTTTTCAACTCATCATTTTTTAAAATTTCTATTTTGTGCATGCTTTATAATATATATCAATTAGTACAGCAGCACATGTATATAATTCATAAATTAATAATTGATTGTAACTAGAATGGGGGTGTATTTTTTTGCTGATAGGTGTATATGATCCAAAATGTTTGGAGACCAGCATTTAAGGATCAGCCCCTGACTGACCAAAGTGGGACTCCCATTATTTGACAATTCTTCTCTAAAAGGTTGACAAATGCCTCTTGGGACTTCTTGTAAAGATCAGTGAAACAAATGGAAGCCCTTTGTAAAACCTTCCAGTGAATTTGGATCAGGCCTGTCAGAATTACAGCAGCATAGGTAAGAGGAGATTATCTGTCACTCCTGAATCCTGTTCCTACAGCGTTGCTGACATTGCTCTCCACAAAGTATTGTATAGATGCAGAAGACAAAAAAAGGGCTTATGTGTAATTCTGCACAGCAAAGGAATAGTTTTATGGTGAATAAAGTACTGATATGGGGCAAGATAAACATTTCTTGGATCACAGTAAAGGTTACAGTTAGCAAAATAAATTTAGCTGCCAGCTCTGTACTTTTTCTAGCGTTATACAACATAATCATAACATGCAGAACACTTGACACTGCTAATAACATACTAAAACAACTGAATGCACAGCCCACTAGTTTTGACAAACAATTGCATTCTATCATCCTAAAAAAGGAAGCCATCTTATTCCTTAGTCCATGCCTTGTCCACTGAGGGCACAGCCTTGCTGCTAACAAGTGGCACTTCATGGTGTGAGGCACAGCCCTCTCCTGCCATGGACTTCCTTTATTCTTGGCAGCTGTGTCCAGGTGGCCATTGATCAGCACCAGCTTCTCACTGACCTCAGGCCTACAGCCTGGACAGGAGGTGTGCTCATCCTTGATGCCAATCATGCTGTCCCTCAGGCAGCTCAAAGGCATGTTCTTTTCCTGGATCTGAATGATGAAGAAAGGCACCTGAAACACAGCTATCACTGCTACTGCACTCTAGAAATGTGGCAATGCAATGCAACACTTTTATGCACCAGAAACGATTCTATCTCTAGAAAAAAAGGTAGGTGTTTTATTCAAACATCTAAAATCAATCATCAGCTACCAGGAATAGATCATGTCTGAAAGGCTATTGCTTGTCCTCCTCAGTTGTCCTCCTCAGTTTCAGTAGTGACTTCACTGGAGGTCTGTCTCTAACATGCCTAAGCGGAATGGGAGGGTCAAAATGAAGAAGTTTACAGCATCAGCATATTTTTCTTGCTATGAACCTCCTTCCACTAACTGAAACTTCTTTCCAGTTCTCTCAGCTGGCTTTTGGGCTCCACATGGATCTGCATGTGGAGACCCACGACGCAGCCCTCTCCATTGTACTGTATGCAAAAAGATGACTGACACTTCCCGGACATTTTTAATTTAATAAAACACATGGTTATTAATGATACTTAATTATAGAGGATATAATTGAAATTACATTAGCTCTAGAAAAATGCACACATATAAAACCAGGGCAACATTTAACACTGACACACTACTAGTCCATTTCTGTTAGTATATCAATAAGACATTGACTGATGGGTCTGCACTGGCCTGTTCTCCAGGCACTGCCACACTTGTGCTGTGGCTGCTGCTGTAATTTCAATCTATACACAAGGGAGGGACTCAAACGATTTCAGAGGGTGCAGAGGGGCTCATTCATTAGTCTGGCCTCATAAAAACTTACTCTACTGCAAACATTGAACTGGCTACACCTATTTTAATGCAATTAAAAGACTGCATAAATCAATGTCACAACAAGTATTTCCCTTTAGACACCCACTAATGATCTTAGCTCTTAGGAGAGAGCTTTGCTTTCCTTTCCTGAGTGTCAGGTTACTACATCTGGTTGGCCTTCCAGAGGCAGAAGAAGTCAGATCCTGGATAGCCAAGTGGCTGCAGGTACTCTCTGGCATCACCAAGCCACCGTAGCCGTGGAAGCTGCTCAACAGACTTGCTTCTCTCCATGCTCCTGGCAGAGCAGGTGTGCTTGGGGAGCTTAATTTTTTCTGTAGTTAGCTAATATGGGTCTATGTTTTGGGTTTGTGCTGGAAATAGTGTTTATAACATAGGGATGTTTTTGTCATTGCTGACAGGGCTTACACAGAGCCAAGGCCTTTTCTGTCTCCCACCCCACCGCAGCAGCGAGGGGGCTGAGGGAGCACAAGGAGCTGGGAGGGGACACAGCCAGGACAGGCGATTCCAAGTGACCCAAGAGATATCCCATAACATTTGGACTCATGCTCAGCATGTAAAATTATGGAAGAAAGAATCAGAGGGGGATGTTCAGAGTGATGGAGTTTGTCTTCCCAAGTCCCCATTACATGTGATGTAATGTAATGCCCAGATTTCCTGGGCATGGCCAAACACCTGCCTGTCCTTGGGAAGTGCTGAATGAATTCCATGTTTGGCTTTATTTGCACCTGTGGCTTTTGCTTTACCTATTAAACTGCTTTTATCTCAACCTATGAATTTTCTCACTCTTACCCTTCCAATTCTCTCCCCCATCACACCAGGAGGGAAGGAGAGAGTGGGGCTGAGTTTCTGGCTGGGATTACACCACAACAGCAAGCACTGCTGACAATTTCTGTATCTCACTGCTGTCCTGCCTTAAAGATCACTGCTATTGTTAGCGTAGCAAAGAGGCCCTGGCACTGCCTCCAAGCCCTTTACAATGAGCCCTTTACATATGTCCCATTATGCACTACCCATAAAAGGGGAGTCACAAAATGTTTAGGTGGCTTATCCAGGATCCAAAGCAACATCAAAGTGGTAATTCTTATGTAACTCTTGGGGAAAGGAGCATATTTGACTGAATCATGATGCCTCCCAACCATAAATTACAATACTTGGATTCAGCACTTTCAAATCTATGAGCTGTTTGGTCTCTGACTGATGACTAATGAAATAAACTGCTTTTATCCTCCAAAACCTGAAGATAAATGGGGTATATTTCAAGCCTATTTTATGAGTGAGCCCATTGTGGAACAGATAAAAAGGTGGTGGTTCCCAGGAAACTTTTCATTATAAGCCTAACCAGGTAATTTTCTGGAGACACGCATATGATATTAAAAATAGAAACTCCAAGGACACAGAGACTGGCAGAATCACACCATGCAGAAAAGGGCTAGGTTAAACTCATACATCCCCATCCACAACCAAGAGCCCTCCACAAAGCCCCATGGGCTGCACACGAAGCAGGGCAAGGCTGCTGAGGCTTTGGAAGGAGGTCTGTCACACAGACAGGTGGATCCCAAAGCACAGATCATTACAGCTTCATCCCGTCCCTCTTGACCAACAGCACCCCAATCTGCCATTCACAGAGGTGAACAAGGGGAAGGGCACAAAGCCCACTGGCCACCTTCATAAGGTTTATGTTTATCTGAACATGGTTTCTATCATTGTTTTATAGTCTGGAGCATGTCAACAGGAGATAAAGAGGAAAGATGACTGAGGAATTAAATTATCTGTAGTGCTGAGCAAGCCTTTTTCAGTCCACTGTGATTTAAATTTGTCACCTGACATGATAAGGTAGAAGAGGTTATGTTACACTTCAGCTCAAGATGCAGCTGCCTGGGAAGGCCTAACATTCCTCATTAAAGGGGACAGAGCTTGACCCGGTACTAAGGTTAATACTGAAGTATTCCCCTCGAGCCAGGACTGTGGGCCCTCATTACCATCACCCTCTGGATGTTGCTCTAAACATGGGCACCCTAACTGATAAACAGAATCAGTCTGTTTCAGACCTCAGAGACAGGCAGCTAGAATTTGAGATGGCTATCCTTTGATAGGAAAAGAGGGCAAATTTTCTTTTTTCTTGTGCGCATTAGGTGTCGGCAGAACTTTAATCAATCTTCATGTGATGCCAATAGTTCACAGACAGAGCTGCAGTGCTGAAGGAAATAGGTTATCTTTTCCCACTGTGAGCTGCTAGTTTTAAGGAGTGCACAGTCAGTTTGAAAGGACCATTAACCAGGAAAAATTAACAAAATATGTAGAAATGACTGATCTTGGCTGGCCAGTCTTCTAGCTGTGACCTTTAATTCTCCATAAAGAGAAGGTTCTTTAAAAAAAATCAAACATTCTCACCAATCTGGTTAATTAAACAGAATGGCAAATGTTACCACATGTGTGGAAGGAATCCAAGACCAGTTTGGGTAGAAGAAAAAAATTGCATTTATAACCCAGTCTTATTTACAGAAAAAAGAAATATTTAAGCATATGGTATAATATTTCATGAACCTGTGAGAGTAGTGTAAATATATAATTGCACCAAACATATAGAAATATTGCACTAAACATTATAAATAAAAATAAACTGTGAATGAAATAATTTTTTTCCCTAAAAAATTTTATCAGAATACTCAATATATATACATATATATATTTAGGGAGAGACTATAAGCACACTAGCCAAGTGTTGTAACTTGTAAGCCATATTAAGTCACTTATATGAGACTCACACTTACTAGTGCAGATTATCTGGGTACATCTGACTGTCCTGGTTTGGCAAAGATGTTGTCTGACTGTGCAGGCCAAGAGCAAATGAAATCATAGGCACTGCCAAGACAAGATGTCAGCACTGGATTCTCTTGGTTGCTTGCTGTCTCTAGAGGTGAAATTTGGAAATGAAATGTTAAAAAATATGAAGCTTTGGTACAGGCAAACCATGGAGTTTATGTTGAAAATAACTGTCTGCCAGCCTATTGATCCTATGGATTAATTACAGGCTCAGGTATAAATGGAGTGCCCCTTTCCCTTAATGTCTTAAGAAGGACAACAGGAATACAGTATAAAAAGCAATTGAAATTAGCCTGTTTCCAGCTATTGCCCTTAAACCTGACAGAGTTTTTGCCAGCTATTGGCCTGTTTCCAGCTATTGCCCTTAAACCTGACCCCGAAAAGACGGGGTCTGGAGGTCCTGTCACAAATCTGAAATCTCTAAGTTATTACATCAGTTAGCTGTGTTCTGTAGTAGCCCACTACAGCTAGTGTTCATAAATAAGAAGTTGTGTTTGTAGAAGTTTATTTCTATTAAGATTATTTAAGAGATCTCATGATAACTTTCATAACTTCACACAGGACATGATTTACTGCTGAACTGTAAAAAATAAGTCCTGCTTCTGACTGTACCCTCACACTGCCATGGCATCCTGCTGCTAATACTTACTGTGCTAAATCTAAGTTTAGGCTTGAAGAATTAGATCATACTTCCTTTTCCCTTTCATCACACTAGAAGGTGTGTCCTCCTTACCTGAGTACTTGGTTAAATAACTCCTGGCTGTTCTCTTTACTCAGCAGGAAATGATGAGCTCCTGGTCCAATATACAATTATTTAAAAATTGTATTATGGTAGCACCTAATGGTCCCTTGTACTTGGCAGTGGACAAGCACATTGCAGAGGCAAAGTACATTGCCCAAATAATTTTCAATTCAGTTGAGAGGGATACATAATGGAAAGCACAAACAAACGAGACTGGTTAATGTAATATAGAAGACTGAAAAATGTTGCTTTGATGTGGCTCTTCTTCCACATTTCAGTCTTCCAAGAAATGTTAAAAATAGCTAAAATCCCTTAATTTCTTCCCTAATAATACTTTCCCAGGTGACCATATGCTACAGGGATGCTGCATAATCACAAATGGGAAAAATACCAAAGATCGTAAGGGGAATGAGTCATGAAGCAGCAAGACATGTCCTAAAAATATTTACAAACCCTTAGTTAGAAGGGAAAAAAAAAGGCTGCTGCAAATAGCACTTCTTGGACAACAGGATTCTTTGTATGGACAAACAGCACATGGAACATAACAAATGGCAAGCTTTTCATGCGAGACCAATATTCAAAGAGCTTATGAATGTCTCTCTCCTGAATTTCTTCTTCAATTTTTACTTAAACTATACTGAATCTTACATATGGAGAAGGAATAAGCTTAATCAGGGCAACTGTAAGCCTTTCATCAATTCAATTATCCAGCAAAGGGCTCACTCATTGAACTCAGCCATAAAATGTTAGAGTTGCAGCACTGCTCCTGTCTATCAGCTTGTGTCCCTGAATTCTTTGTATCCTTAGAGATGTTTTATCTTCTGAGAAATGTGACAGTCTGCCTTTGGAGCCTGGCCTCAGCACAGCTCCATAACCAATATATTGACAGATACAAGGCAGCGTGGAAAGCGAAGCAGTTCACGACTTGTGCCTGTCAAGCTGCTTTCCTCTCCAGACACAGGACCTTTAAAAGTTATTACAGGGCCTTTCAAACCATTACCTTACATTAATGACATCAGATTTATTTTTATAGGGATCTATGGATCTACAGCAGTAAAACATTGTATCTAATTTCCCAGTATTTTTACTTTTTAGAAAATACAATTAAAATATTATCATAACTCTGAGCATACACAGGCCTTATCTTCAAAAGGTACCTTTGCTGTTGGAATAACAGGCTTAAAATGGAGAGAAGAATTCACTGATACTGCCAGTATTTCTGACATTTTCTACTGAAATGTGACTTGATTGTTTGTATATGTAAATATTCACTACTTGAATTTGTAGTTTCTCTTCCCTCCATTTTGAAGAGGGAGGAAGGGAGACTGCTGTTTCAAAGTAAATGAAAACCAATCACATCACTAAGAATATACTAATCTATAAAAATTAAATTCAAAAGAACACAGGACTAGCAGTGGGATATTACAGGCATCTTCATGAGTCAACCATCATTTCTGATTTTGCAGGACATAGAGATACACAGCTGTATTGACATGAGTGCACCACGATGGGGATAACTAATTGTTCAATGCTGTGATTTCCTCCTTGTTTTACCTTACCTGGCTGTCACTGTTTCTGTGCCCCAGCACCGTGGTTAGGAGAACATGATGGTTCAGAGCCTCCTGAAAACCATTTTCATTTAAAATGAGAATTTCTGCAAAGATAATAGAAAACAACATAATTACTTCTCATGTTGTTCTTTTCCTCCTTATTGCAATCCCTTCAAGATCAAACTGCCAAAATACCAAAGGACATAATATCCAAAGTTGATTTTCTGAAATTTTAGTTTGGAAGAAGCAACTGTTTTGAGGAGATAGCTGTATCTATATATATGACAATGTATTTTAATTTCCTGTCTTTAATCAAAGTCACCAGTCCAATGCTAACACAATGTACTTATTGGACCTTGAGATTTCTTGCTATTTTATGGCCTTTTAAGCTTATGTCTTGTATATGATGTTTAAGAATGGTGCATCTTCAGAATGATATGATAAAAGCTTTCAGTCAGGAGCTGGGAGCGCATTTAAGAAATGCACATTTTAAATCACCCTTTAAAATCACTAGCAAATATTTCCCAGAGAAAGTAGTAAATTCTCTGGTCTGATGTAGAATGAAATAGGTTTTTGGTACTGGGTTCCTGTCCTTTCTCTCAATGAAATAATCATGTGTCCAGGTAATGGTGGACTATATTGCTGTCAATATCACTTTCAAGTTATTAGGTCCAATCAATGCTGGATAAAAGGAAAAGGGTGGTCAACAGGCAATCTGGCTTTCAGTTTAACACTCTCTTGAGGATTTTCATTATCCTTTCCTTTTCTGTTCTCAAGGTTAGCTCGAGCTAGACTATTTGTAGCTTCAGCTTCCTGGAGATAATGCACATCCACAATAGCCTTGCTCCTCCAACGTCAGAGTGCCCTTCCACCTGAGTAAGCAGAGTCCCGTCTTTTTTCTATTATTTGTGACCTTTTCCTGGGTTAAAAGGTGACTCCTCAAGCAGACAGGTTTCACTTCTTATGGTGATTGCAGTGCAAAAAGCACGCTTCTACCTTGTTAGAAGTGACATCACTGTACATTAAAGACATCATATCTCCTTCCATATTAAAATGCCTGTCAGTTCTGCTGCTCGCAGGCTGTAAATCTGCCACAGTATCCCGTGCTTGGGAGCTTTCATTATGAAAATATGGAAGATAAGCACTCTGCTTTACTGTCAAAAGGAAAAAGTAGTCTGGTAGTAATGAGGTTACTTTAAAAATAAATACAAAATTCCTTAAACATAGATTACTTGATGTGGGGTAATTTTTGAAAGCAATCTTTTTAATTTGAATTACTAAAAAATTTCAAGCTTAAAATATAGTATGAGTAAAGCATGCATACACAGTCCTGTAGAATTTATTAATGCATAGATTTAGCAGTTGCTCATGCAGTAAATCATTAGATTTTCCTTTGACTTTGGCCCTCCAGCCTTGAGAGAAATGACACACTAGAATTTAACCTGTTTTCCATCTTTATATAATATAGAGACAAAAAGACTTGTATGTCCTGCAAGACAGTGACAACACTCAGCTGTTGTGCACTTGACTGTAGAAAATGCAGTCAGTAGAAAAATACCTCGTAAACAGCAAAGAAAAAAAATATAAATAATTATTGATCATTTTCTCTCATGGCATCATTAGGATCTTAATAATACCTTCCTACTACATAAAGTTTTCATCCACTGATCTGAAAGCACTTTAGATATATCATTCTTGTCATTTTACAGAGGAGAAGGTTAGACACAGAGAGGTGAGATGACCTGCCTTAAAATTTGAGAGTAGCTCAGCAGAAGTGAGAACAGATCCTCCCTCTCTGGACTAACCTGTCCCACACTTGACTTGCTCATTTCCAACTGGAAATTTTCACTGTTTGTTGGTGTAACACTGAGGTGTTTACACAGCATGTGATTATTAATTTATTATTCATTATTCAACAATGGGATAAACTATCACAGGTATTTCTTTACTATTATAAAAAAACAAATTAAAAATCTCCTTATCCATTTTGTGCGAAAACACTAATTCAGTGTTATTCCCCATTTCCACCAGAATTCCTTCCAGCTGAGGAAGCGTGTGAGCATAGCATGATTATTTTCACATCTCATCTTCCAAATTATATCCTCCATTATTGATACTTTGTTTGAGGAGCCAAAATGAGCAGTTTAAGAGTCATTTATGGGCGATGAAGCCTTTCACCTCCTAGGCATTGATTTTAATGTCTGAACCCTACAACCAGAGACAGGAATATATATTTAGGCTGTCCTGTGTGCATGATGTGAAATCAAATGGTAATGTCAGTCCCAAGTAGACAAGCAGGTCAAAGCCATGGGTGAAAAAAACCCCAACAAAATAAAAACAGAAAAAGAAAAAAAAGAAAGGAAATTATTTGGATGAGGACGGTGAATGCGTAGGGAAAATGTAGAAGCTGAGGAGGCGACATGGCTGGGATATGGTCTGATGAGGCAACACCAGAGGACTGCACATGTCATGGAGGAAGCCAAGAACACGTGTGACTCAATGGAGCTGGAAGCAAAATGAAACAAGAACCAAAGAAAAGCGTGTGAATGCAGTGTGCTTCTTCACCTTTCACTTTCTCCTGGAAGCCGAGAGGATTTTCTTCCTCTTTGTAGCATGAAGTCCTCTGCAATGGAGCAGAGCAGAGAGAAGTAATGAGAGCTGTAGTTCTCTAACGATCCAAGTCATAAGGATTTATAACCCGTTTTACAGCAATGTTGCCAACACTTCCCTGGCCACAAAAGCCTGCAAGGACTGATCAGGCTTCTGTATCATCTGTCTTCTCTTCAGAAGAGGCTTTTGAACTTTTGCAGTTCCACAACACAGTCTATGTTGAATGCTTTCATAGCATTCTCCGCTGTTTCCAACACCCATGCAGGTCCAGCAGCAGCAGCAAGGGTGAGATTTCTAATGCCAGGTGGTCTGGATGGCTACTGGCACTTTATGCTACTGCCCTCTCAATTTTCCAGGTAGGATCAGGTGAATGAGAAAAGATGGGTGTTGTTTTTTGCCCTAAAGCTCCTACAATTCCTGGGAGTGGTGGAGCTGCACTGATGGCACAGATGGCAGTTTTGCCCGAAAGGTGTGAACCAGACTGTGAAACAGTGAGTCAGCTGCCCTGCATCATTCCCCTCTCCTAGAAGATAGCATTCCTCCAAACCTGTTACTGCAGATCTGGAAGAGTTAGTACCTATCCTTCAATATTGTTTTATGTAATTTTTCCAGGAATATATTTTTTCTTGTAAAAGACTAAAGTATAGAGGAATATTTTCTGACATGTGTGAACACCAGGGAATCAGATCTGAACACTGTGTTTGAGGCTATATTACCTCTGAAACTGCAGGCCTTGGGGACTGGGCCGCAGGCAGTCACACCAGATTGACAGGTCTATATTTATAGATAGAATCTTTATTTTTACTAGTGTATCCATTGAATTTATATTAGAGTTAAAAAGACAAAGGAGTTGTATAATGTATTCTGTGAAAAATTAACTTTTGACTTAATATGGAACTTTATGCTATTGTTCTATTCTATAAAAACAGTTTATTTCATATAGATACAGCCTTCTAGTCTTCCCTTTTGATTTTACCCATTTTTGTTGTTATATTACAAAAGAATTGCATTCTCTTTCATTCCCTTCACGAAATAATGACTTTTTAGTCAATAGCCAGAAATTTGGGCCTATTGGAAAATACCAGCTCACAAATGCTCTAGGGAGTGGCCTAACATTGACATTAAATTGCATTCTATTTTTAAAGAAATTGAGTTCTCCTGTTAGTAAATGTTGATGGTAACATAATCCCCATTATTCTAAATGCTTAAGGTGGCTGAACACACTTCAACCTTCCTTTTTCACTGAAATTCAGGACAAGGTATGTATTGGTATTACCACACTACAAATCTGACTCATGTTTACTTCATATCCCCAAGTCTGTGTCAGAAGCATTTCTAGGGAGCTGGGAGCCAACTTTGCAGATGTTTTGCAGCAGTGGGTCAGTTTAAAGTGACCCCTTCAACTAGTTTCTGTGCTTAAATTTGATACCAGAGTTTTCAACCTGAAGTACTAAGTCAGCTTCATCGAAGTGGATGTGAGAAAGTTTACATTGAATGTCATCTGGAATTGATACTCCACAAGCAAAAAATACAGGATGTGTCTTTTCCCTGATGTGAATATTCTATAGAGTCTAAGCACAAAAGCCTTTGCTCCAATTCCATCATATTTTAGAAAAAAATCTGACTAAGTGGTGCAAAAAGGAATCAAGTGGGGCTTCCAGCCTTTGCTTAATAGAAAGCACAAACCTGACATGATCTGTCACATTATATTTTAACTGGACAGAAAGTAGGGGAGACAAACATGTGACAAAGGTCATCGTGTCACTTAAGCCAAATAGGAGGAGATGAACATCCCAAGATGGTGAGCACAGTGTAAGAAGTTGAAGATGACAGGATTTTGCTAGGCTCTTCTATCTAAAATCTATAGCTCAAACCCAATACTTTTTTGAGTAAGGTTCCACTCAAAAATACTTTAACTTTTTAGTTGAGAACACAGAGGGAAATCAGTGGTTCTGACGATCTTAGCACAGCATGGGAAATAATGGTGGATAACTAAGCCTCTGTTTATGGAGAAAAACATCTTCGAAGTTTTACTGTATAGGCACAGACAGTCATTCACATGCTGAGAGGCTTGAACTCTCCCATCCAAATGCATGCAAAGGGGAATATCAGACCTCTTAATGCCTGTGAAAAAGCTGTGCCCTTGGGAAGCCAAGCACTCCCAGGAACTCAGAGGGGGTTAAGTGAACTCTGAAAGCTTCTGAGGCTCTTCCTTTCTTTTTTACGGAACTGAAAGCATAGGAGACAGAAAGAAAGCCTCAGGCTGAGTTCTTACATTATTCTCCCCAGCTCCCCAGAAGAACTGCTGACAGTTCCTTGTCCACCAGAAGTTTGCAGAGGAGGAAAAGGAAGAAGGTCCCAATACTTCCTTTCTTTCTCTTGCTTCTTCATGCACCCTTCAATTCCTTAATGTCCTATTCCTCATGCTCAGAACATCTGAAGAAGACAGTTCTAAGAAGCATAAATCACAGTGAAAGAACACAGCTCCAGGAGGAAGGTTTTGAGACCTCAGGTGTATTTTCAGTAACTTACAGAAGCATCCTAAGTAACGGAGGAGTAATCGCAAAACTACTGCTGGCTTCACTGAGAGCAGAATTTTGCCTTCTACCTCTCAAACCCCAGAAATGCACTACCATGTTTATTTCAGGGTCCTCAGGAAACCCTGCAACAGCAGTGCTAATCTTGAATTGCAGAGCTTCTCCACCTCAACACTATTTCATGGAGGCTGATATTTCCTTCTACCTCCCCATTGCTCTGAACAAGAAATGTTCCCCTGGATTTGAAACTTGATCTTGGCCTCTTACTTCATTACATAATCTTAAAAAATGCTTTTTTCCTTTTTTTCTAACCTAAGAAGGCACCAAAGTTAATTGTTAAAATCATGTGATTTGGGCCAGAATGGATTTGTCCTCTCTGACACATGTTTCAGGTGAGGACTGTTTAAAGATTGTGGCTTTTATTCATCTACTGGGTGTAGCTGAGGATTGTTCAGGCTGCATTCAAAATGTGCCACAGACATTCTTTTGTCATCTGGATTGTCGCTGATCTGCACTTAACTTTATATAAACGATGTGCAATTCACAGGAAAAGGAGAAATTGGACACTCCTTCTGACCCATTCTGTGTTCTGTAGCCATCTCACTCTGAAAATGCTTTTATTTCACGTAGCTGGGACAGAAAAACCTTCCTAACTTTGAAGAGGGTTTTATTGCGTTGATAGGAGAGAGAGAGAGATCGGGTGAGAGTGAAATCCCATTTCGTTTTTAAAGTTAACTGTAAAGTTTTAATTAGGTCCTCTGACCAGGGATTCTGTGTTACTTTATGTTTAAGAGTTAGCAACAGTACACGATTCACAGACCTCCATCTTAAAGTTCAGTTGACAAAGGCCAACACAACTCTTTACTTTGTAACTCTGTAACCATTTATGTTTAAGGTGAAGATGTTAATATGGAAATTTTGTGCGCTGGGAACGACTACGAACTCTATCATTGTAATTTACGACCTTTCATCTGAGGCCAAATGTAAAGGCAATTGCAATTGTTCTGTATCTCAAGGCCAGCACATAGCAGATGTGTGAAATTTGGAGTGCTAGACATAAACTTTTATTACCAAATTATAAATAATTTCTATCACTTACAATGTTCACCTTTCAAGTTCATCTTGATTAAAACACAAGGGCAGCATCTCGCTGATTTCCATGTGTTACACAGCTGAAAAAGCTCTACCATGGTACACTAGGAAAAGATAAAGCAATGCAGTATTTAAAACAATCTACTGAGAGCCAGGTATGCAACATTTTAGATCAAAATAGTTTTTCATCTAGAGGACAAACAAACAAAACGTAATCATTAGCCAATGACATCTGAATTCTATTTTCACTCTTGGAGATCTGGAATCCTTAAGGAGCCCATTTAAGGCTAACCACTAGGAACAGTACATGAGACTGCTTTGAGCCTTCTGGCAAACCAAGGAAAATTACCAGAGATTTGGGTTCAGGACTTGGTCTCAAACTATGGAAGAAGGGAGCTAAGGATACAGAACTTGCCAATCTCAATGCCCATGTCTCAAATCTGATGTGTTTGTGAGGTTCACAGGCTGCGAAGCAGGAAAGTACAAAGATTTTGTAGACTGACAGCAGACAATCAAAGTATCCACACACATAGAAACTAATTAAATTTAAGCCTCAGCTAGCTAGAAAGCAGCCTATTGAGCAGACGGCAAAACAGCTCATGAGTTTCTGATGGCTCAGAAAAAAAAATACAAGCTCTGAAGGCAAACTTGTAAGAAATAAAAAAAGAGGAAGGCTCACAAAACAAAGTGTCCCTGGCTGGATTTGCAAAATTGCCATGCAAATTTACCAGCCCAGATATGAAAGTTTTATTTGCCCAATCTTTATACTGGAGATTGATAACAATGAAAACAGGAATATTCCCTTATCAAAGCATTACTCACTGAAGCCAGGAAGCCAAATAAAACTTTGCAAGTCTTCTCCCCAGAGTAACTATTTTATGTTCCTTTTCTGCTTCAAATACTAGATATAATCAAGCACAGTTGGATGCTCCTGATTAACATGACGGTTGCCTGGAAACACAGGCACAGTGTGGCCAAACTTCCCTGTCCCTGCCTGTGCTTGAACTCCGGGACAGGCAGGTGAATAACGTTGGGTTTGCAGCTCTTGCCTCTTAAAAGCCTTTTAGTCTAAGCATTGAAGAAAAAATTGTCACTGGACACATGTTCAAAAACAGAAGATAAACAGCTCTAGAAAAAAGTGAGAATACAAAACTGTGTTCTGAAAAGCCATAGTACATTTTCTTTGTATCATGAGAATTGAGAGGTTTGGCAAGATACTAAATCAATAACGGACAGATAAAAAACCCAACAAAACAAATCAGTCCAGAAGCTTTCACAAATTATTAACTCTTGTCACAGTACTAAATCTTAAAAAAAAGGTATTTTCCAGACATCAGGAGATAGTGGGGGAAAGGAGGAAAAACAAGGGAGATGATGGGGAGAAGCAGAAAAGTAGAAGGTGAGTTCAGTTTCTTCTTGTGCCAAGTTATTCCCAGGTGACATTTTAAGGAAAAAAAAAAAAATCTCTTATGTTTCTATGCTCACTGATTCCTCTGTGAAATGACCTTCAGCACTTTCCTGTCTGGCCCTGGACAGGACGCCTGTGAGGTGCTCACTGTGTCTCCGATAAGGACACGATCATTTGGGAATTACCCGGGCCTCATTGGAGTAGAATATAATAACGTACTGGACCGTACTGGACATTAGGAAGAATTCCTTCACAGAAAGAGTGATTCGACATTGGAATGGGCTGCTCAAGGAGGTGGTGGAGTCACCATCCCCGGAGGTGTTTAAGGAAAGACTGGATGGGGCCCTCGGTGCCATGGTCTGGCTGACAGGGCGGTGTTCCGTAATACGTTCGACTCGATGATCTCTGAGGCCTTTCCCAACTTAACTGATCCTGTGGGGTTTTTCTTCCACAAGACATCCTGTAAATCTTACGTTCGGTAAGATTTCTCTCCGATGGGTATTATTTTGTGTGGAATTCCAAGCAAGACATAAAAAAACCCCGCAGGCCCGTGAAGGGGCCGGGGTCATCCCCCGCGAGGCCTCGGGGGTCGGGCGAGACGCCTCAGGGCCCCGGGCAGGAGGGGCGCGCGCTCAGCCCCGGGCCCGCCCCGCGCTCGGGCTCTGCGCGGACTGGCCCGCCCGGCCGCCGTAGCGGGGCGGGGCCGCGGCGGGCGGGGAGCGCCGGGAAGGGGCGCGGGAAGCGCCGGGAGAGGCGGCGAGCGGTGAGTGCGGGGCCGTGCGTGCACTCCCCGGGGTGGTTTGTCATGGAGCCGCGGTCTCCGGCCGGGACCTCCCCCAGGGCGCTGGAGCCGGGCTGGAACGCGAGGGTTCCACACGGGGGGAGCCGGACCAAACGCGTGTGTGGTCCGGGAAAGGGACACAGCCCTGGGGCGGCAGCGTCGCTGGTGGCGGTGGGTGTTGATAGGGAAACAGTGAGGATCCCTGGGTTCACCGCTGGAATTGCCCATTGCGATTTGCCCCAGGAAGCAGCGAAATGGAGGCGGCACTGTGCTGGTGTTTTCTGCCTTTGGCTTAAAACGCAGAACAAAGCGATGTTAGAGCAGAAGTGAAGCGAATGCTGAAAGGGGGTCTTGCACCAAACTGGATGCGCCTGCTGCGTTTTTAAATCACAGCATGTTTCCTCTAATTTAATCACAAGCATTAACTTAGTCAGTCTTATTATCTGAAGGCATGCTTTTAAATTTATGCTTTTCTTCTATCTGTGAGCTGAGATCAAAACTACTCTTGCTGTTCTCTCACAGACTTCCGTGTATAGAGCATGGATGGACTGTTCCCTCTGCCCCTATAGACATGAAACACCTATTTATGGCTTAGCCCCCTAAAATCATTTTAGCAAATGTTTTAGGGATGATGAGGCCTTTGGCACTGTTAAAATTTAAAAGATGCCCAATGTGGCAAACAAGGATTCTTAGTAATACTTTCAGAAGTAATAAAAATGCCAAAGGGAAAGTTGAATGCAATGGCTGTAGGAGCTCTGTCTGCCCACCTCAACCCTTAAAGTTTCGCTTTCATCTCCTTCAGTATTTCCTCCTACTGAAAGCATTACAAGTCAGGGGTCTGCCTGTCTGTACACAGTACTTCAAACAATGTGGAAGCACGTCTCTTATCCTAATGTTTTCTCTTCACTTCTCAGCTTACCAGAGAAGATCAAGATGAGTCTACGGAAGCAAACCCCCAGTGACTTCTTAAAACAAATCATTGGAAGGCCAGTTGTTGTAAAATTAAATTCTGGAGTTGATTATCGAGGTAAGTTCTCCATCTGTCTCTCACAGTGAGTAAAGTAATTCACTGAGGAGGCTGGAATAGATGCATTGATTTTGAAAAGAAAAACTGTGATACAGAATCATGGAGTATGAGAATAGAGATCTCAGAATGGTGGCTATAAAAATAGAAAATCAACCCTGGAGAAAGTGATGAAAAGGGAGGTAACAACAGTGGATTTAGAAATTAAAATTACTAATGATATAAATCATTAGTGTCCTTGGTCACAGGTAATTAAACTGGATGATTCTGAGTTTCTAAACTGATACTTGGAAAGATTGTCTGGAATTACAACTCCTGAAATGGCCAGAAACACTCCTTGTTGGAACTAAACTTTTCTTCACTTTTCTATTCTCTGTTTAGATGTAATATAGATCTTGATGCAGGAAAGCTTCAGAGTAAACCATGCTGTCAGTCATAATAGAATTCTTACATGAGGGATGAAAGCATTCTTGACATTCTTGGTTAAAAAACTGCCTAGACCTGTGTTGGATCAAGACTCACAGACATACAGGAAAAAGTTTAGTAGCTTTTGCCAAGTTCATTTTAACACAGCCCATCAGTTTTATTCCTGATTTCTTCAGTCTATCAGTATACCTTCATGTATATAGGATTATAGATTTTTTTAACCAGTAAATTAAACTTCTCTGTGCAGTGAAATGTCCTGGTCCTGCTCCCATTAAGATAACAGTATCAACCTGACCATTTTTTTAGTAGTATCCGAACTCAATCAAAACTAATCATGTATCTTCTGTTGTGCTCAATTAAGAAATTTCATTCTGTAATGACTTAAACATTATGGTTCTGCAACAGACCTCTTCTTCAGAGAGGTTTACTTCAAGTGGCTTAGCTTGGCACTTGTGAGAGGAGTCTGGTTTGTGCTGTGACAAGGAATCTTTGTGCTATGACAGTTTTAAATTATTATTGTTCACTGACAGAGAAAGCAGTGGCTTGTTATTCCTTCCTGTTTCTCTCCAGTGTTTCTCAGCTGACAAAACTTGCAGTCTCTCATTTCTTTGAGAACCACGTTGTCTGAGCACTTCAGGTGGGGTTGGGGGTTTAAAAAGTTTGCTGCCTCTGTAAATTCTTTGAATGTAGAGAGAGCTCATTAAAGTCAATTAAAGCAAGTCCTCATTTACCTGAGGGTACACACAAGGCAGGGCCAAACCAGATTTGGGTTTTGCTGCACTTCCTATTTTGAGACCATTGCTACCTCTCCCTTGGTAAGATCCATTTCTAAATGCAGTAGATGAACTACTAAACTTACCCCTCAGCAAAGCTAGCTTAATGTGCCTACAGTCTGACACCATATTAATTGAACAAGAGTTCCTTGAACACCCTTTTTTGTCACTGGATTTTTCCCCCTCTTCCTTCCTTATTTCCCTGCACTCCTTTGATCTTGTGACAGAAAATCTGTGTAGTGTTTTTGTTTGAAAAATATGCACTTAGTTTGTTTTCTGCAGAAATGTGGCCACCATTTGTAAAAGCCAAACATTTACAAAACAGCATCTCGGGCTGTTGTTGCAGATCTGTCCAGATTCTCCCCCAGGCTGTGTTGCTGATTTTTTTGTTGCCTCCACCCTCAGAGGCCCCACACACAGCAGCACCAACGTGGCCTCATGCAAGTGTTGATGTGTAACTGAAATGTCTGGAACCATTGCCAAGTGCTGCAAATGTCCAAGGCAGGAAGCCCTGGGAAATGATCAGGGGTACATTAATGTGTGGTTTCTGTGTGTAAATATGGAGATGTACATAAACATCTCTACATACAGATAAAACAGATAAATTGCTAGCCAGGATGGGCAGTGGTAATATTTGATGCTGTTAGTGGTGTAATAGTAAACACAAAGAAAAGGAGGAAGAGAATGAAACAACCATGAATGCACTCTAGGAACAAAAGAGTTTGAAAATACTGCATTTATGGCCTACTGAGTTGTAGCTCAGGTAAATCCACATGGTCCAGTTTTAGTTTTCTACAAAGATGTTTTTGTTTTCTGTTTTTGTGTGGATCCCTCAGGATTATTAATGTGGAAAAGAATCGTGACTTTGGTTTGGGTCTTTTTGGTGCATTTAGTGGCACTTTGTGAGCAGTTTTTCCTATGTCTGTGGAAACAGAGAAGAGAAAAACAGAAAGGAAAATAATAATCTTTAAGCCTTGACAAGGTGGCAGAAGAAGTTGAATTCCTGATTATTAACTAGAGGATCCTGCAGTAATACTTCTGAAAAATAAGAATGTGTCCTGAGTTTTCTCCCTCTTCCTAAGTATAGCCAATATACTATATTTCAAGTTTTACTGCTAGGTAAATAGCTAGGTGTTCTTCAAACAGAGGGAAAAATTATTTAAGTAGTATTGTGCAAGGATAAAATCAGGAAAACCCAAATGCAAGAGTAAGATAAAACAACTTGTAAAAAACTCTCTTACCTATGTGCTACTAAAATGCGTATTTGCCTGATCCAAAAAATCATCTAATATTACAAGTGACAGATTTTTTTTCCTTTAATTGCATTATCAAAACGGTGGAATTTTAGTCTTGTGGGAAGATTTCAGTGGCCTTTGCTGAAAAATATGTAGAATTTTGTTGACATCAAAACAGAGACTTGCAGCCAGTGTTCTTCTAGCTCTGTAAGCATGAAGACAAATATGTATGTGCTGTCCTGTATTAAAAGGGTTGTTTTTCAGCTATATCCTTCACAAGTTTTGTTGACAACTCAGTTTGCATAGCTTTGTCCTTGGGTTATCCAGTTACACTTAATGCCACAGGTGTTTTTTTCGGTGTATGCTTAAAACACAAGTGAGAAGGGACAGCTTAAATTTTCAATGTGGAAATTGTCCATCTTTTGGACTATTGCCTTAACAACTTCTTTTTTTTTTACTCCCACAACTCTTACACCAACTGATAACATTGCTACCAGAGTGCCTGGGATTCCTTTCTCCCAGCTAAATTCTTTGAAGACATCTGTCCATGCTTGGGTTTTTAGTTTGTTATAAGGATACAGGGTGTGTTTTTTTTCCTTGTACTATTCAAACACAGTGCATTTTTGTTTATTTTAAAATAAGTTCAAGCTGATTCTCTTTTAAACTGCCACTGTTTTCAGGTGTCCTGGCTTGCCTGGATGGATATATGAACATAGCTCTGGAGCAGACTGAGGAATATGTAAATGGACAGTTAAAGAACAAGTATGGGGATGCATTTATCCGAGGAAATAATGGTAATTGCTACTCCTTCTGTTACTGCATATTAGAAAATTGTGTTTCGATATTCTGAATTTCAGGGGTGGCTGGGGTGTAAGTAAGCTGCCTGTAAGCCTAAAATTAATATTCTTTCTTGGAAATCTTTACAATACTTGCTTTTTACAGTTTCACTTTCCAGCGTCTGTGCTTTTCTGCATTCCTGTCATCCTTTTTTCCTCTGAACTAGATGTTCATTTAGAGAAGCATGCTCTCTTCCAGCCTTCTTGGAGCTTATTTTCTACTGTTTGATAGGCTTACTCTTTTGCATTTACTGCTTGCTTAGATGGCCTCTGCACCATAAGAGTTTGTGTTTTTTAGGCAAGCTACTGCATAAATTTATGCTACAGTACAGATATTACAGTGACAAATATTTTCTGGTGAAGCAGTTTTCCAGGACTGAATGAATGCTTATCCTTAGTCCTGGAGGCTATTTTCATTTTTTGAGTAAAGATTTTACCACCAGTCAAAAAAATCACTCATGCTTTAATATCGAGCCTTTGAATATCCAAGTGCAGTAGGTGGATTTTAGTGCACTTCAAGGACAATCCCAGGTTGCTGAAATGACTCTCTGGTATCAGGCTGTAATAGCAGGACATGCCAGGGAGAAGAGTATCTAAAAATAGAAAAGGTTCACAAGTCGGATGTGAAGAGACTGTGTAGAGGAGGTAGATGAAGCAGAGTTTGACCAAGTTGCTTGTGAAGAAAATGGAGCTCAGCAAGGAGGGATGGAACAAAAAGACACAAGGACAGAATCCCATGTTAGAAAAAGAGTCAAAGAGAATGTGGCACCAGTGTAAAAGAGCATTTTGGGTGGAGAAATGAGGCCAACCCTTGCTTTTTCCAAGGCATTTGGACTGTTACACTAAGGACTGGAGTGACATTTCTGCTGGAGAATCAATTAAGGAAATAATCTGTTATGAAAGTTAAAACAAGTAGATGAGAGGCAGAAGGCTCAAGAACAGGCTGAACAGAGAACTGAAGTCACGTGGCAGGTTTAGGAGCACAATACCATTTTATGTTGTGACTGGATCTCTTCTGGGGATATCATCAGCCAAGCAGGAGGAAGATGTCTTTCCCTTCATAACTAATCATTAGCTTTGCCTTAAGTGCTTGGGATTTCCAGCTTTTATTGAAAGATCACAGCATTAGTGTCTGACACCTGTAATTCTGCTGCTGAGGAACTCTCTCAGGCTCCCCTCAGTAATACTGCAGGGCACTGCCTTTGTTCCTGCTCTGTTCAGCCTATATCTGCTGGAGCACAGTTGGGCTATGAATAAAATAAACACTGAACCAAAGTAATACATAATGTTTTGAGCTAATGGCAATTTTTGAAACCTGGACTTAAAGGTTGCCTGGCTTTGTTCATGCTGAATGGGATATATTACAGTATCAATTTATATGCCATGGAAATAAGATGTTTTAAATAAAAAGGCTCCTGCATGTTATTTACCAGGGCCCTCTTCTGTGTGCCACTTTGCTTTTTTCACAGTGTTGTACATAAGCACCCAGAAGAGGAGGATGTGAAGATGCCAGAAGGAGGCTGTTCTTTTTATACTTGAGAACATCTTTGAAGTGATGTGCCCTATTTGATTTGTAGTTCAAAATCCACAGGTGAAATACACAAGTGTTTAAGTATTTTTTTAAGTAAATGTAAGCGTGAGTGTAAACTGCCTGAATGCTTTTGTTTCAAAGCATTGCTTTGTTCCATTGTACAGAAAAAAAATAAAAGAGAAACATGTAATAGTGCTGCAAGACTAATTTGAAGCAACAGTTCCTTTAATTATGCTAACAGTTACAAAAATACTGATTGGAAGGTAAGCAGGCATGGAGTAATTGCAAATCAGAGCCCTGCATTGATGGCAAAACAATAGTTTAACTGGTGATGGGAAGAGGGTTTGGTGCTAATGGTTTGGTGACAATGACCTGTCCCTTTTGGAAAACACAGGGTCGGCTTTAAATGCCAGTCTAGTAAGAGTCATCGGCTAAAAAGTTCAGCTGTCCAAAAAATCTTGAATTGTGGATTGAATCAAGGGATGTAACAGTGACACTTCAACAGTTAGGGGTGGGGAAAGAATTGAATCAAATGGAAGAAAAGCCTTAAGGGTGAATAGAAAGCTCTGTGCCAGCTGAGGAAGTCAGTCAGAGGTGAAGAGCTCTCAGCTGGTATGTCAGTACAGTCTAGTAGCTACTTCACCTCCTGCCTGTGTACCCCCCACCCTTCCTCTGCTTGGGATGACCTTTGTCATGTGCTTCTCTACTAAACACAATGGACTTCTTCAGTAAAAAGCAATTTTAACTAATACCTAAATCTACTCTTGAAAATACACTGGGAATCTGAAATCTTTTATAAACATGCCACATGTGTCCTCTCCAGCCAGTTCCTTCTTTCTCCCGTCCACTCCCCCCACAACCTGGTACCATCTCCACATTCCCTCTGTCTAGCCAGAAATGAGAACAAGTGCATTGGAGTATGGGGTATGCATTAGGGATAGGGGAACCTCTGAGCCAACAGCAGAGAGGGAACTTGTTGGTGTGTATTTTGCAACAATGCTCCCAGATAATCAAAGCATAGTGAATAAACACAGCTCAGTTTTACATGGATACTTATTCCAATTTATGAAGTGTATCTTCTCCTTTTACATGTAGTCAGCCAAGAAAAAAAAACCCAAACCAACTCTGAAAATTCAGACACTCCTTCACCTGAGTGCTCCTGCACTTAACATCACACACTAGGAATGTTTTCTTCTTCTTCATGACAAAGTTATAAGTTAGGATAATGTACCCCATGGTGAGGTTATTGAGCCAGTTTTTTTACATGAGCTTTTTGAAGCCTGGCTTTGTTCTTTGGACAGTTTATAATGCCTCCAGGAACAAAAATACTTCTAGTTGTGGATGGATTAACACAAGACAACTGTATGAATGTATAGGTATAGCATTGTCCCATTCTTCCCAAGTACCAGTAGCTCTGATGCAAGCAGGGAATAGTAACATTCCAGTTATCAAAGGGAGAGAATGTGAACTGCAAATTTTTAATTTTACTGATTTTAAGATGAAGAAATAATTCTAAATTACATTGCAGTCAGTAGTTAACCTTTCCACATTAAGCACTTCAGAAGCCACGACAGAACACACAAATAGAGTTGCTACTGTACAATATGCTTCCATAATTTATCATTTTCTGACAAGGGTTGAAAAAGGTCCAGGATATAAGACAAATCACCAACTTGCTCTTCTGTAAGTGACTTTTTTTTAAAAATGAAGATGTACCTCCAAGTGGGGCATGCAATTTTTCATTTGCCTTGTCATCTATATGTAGCTGGCAGGTAACTGTCTGCTTTCAGTCCTGGAGACTGTCTAGATTTTGTTGTTTAGTTTTTTGTTTTTGTTTTAATATAGGGTTAATTTTTTTCCCTCTCCACCTTTCTCTCCCCCTCCACACACCTAGCCACGTATAGCAACACATTTTGCAGACTTTGATTTAATGTCAAGAGTTTGCGTTGTTAACTTTTTAACTGCGGTTCAGTTTCTACAAGTCTAGTTATAGAACATTTTTCAGTTGTAATCTGCTACTTCTGGTGGCCTAATCACATACTAAACTCTATATAAATATAAATACTATGTAGTTTACATGCCAGGGATTTTTTTAATGTATTCTAGGTCATGAAGTAAGTCACTATTACTATGTGAGGTAGACAGGAAGATTTGCATTTGAAGAAGGTCAGCTGCTGTAATTCATATTTAAATTTCAAAAGTAGCAAAAGAAATGAAGCATTTACTTCCCACAATCACTGACTTTCAGTTTATTTTACAAATTCTCCATGTGACATCATTTACCATATCCTGATGCTCTTGCCCCAATACCTGTGTATAAAAGAGTTTCACCTGGGGATCAAGCTCATTGAGATCAGAACTAACCATGAAACATTAGTACCTTGAACAACCTTCAAGCATTTGTCCACCACTTCGCTTAGAAGAATGTACCCAAAATTAAGTAATCCAAAACTAACAAAAATTTCTGAATTTCAAAGACTAAGGCTGCACTCATGTTGATAGTACTTTTATGCAATGAGATCACACTGTGAAACCACAGCCATTGAACCACTACCCCCACCCTCAGCTACACATTCAGTTCACAGACACTCTATGAAGAGCAGTAACTGTAAATTTGCTATATGCCCACATCCAGCACAAGTTTCTTGCACTGGAAAAGCCAAACTGAGCCACATCTCCTTAAACAAAAGCCTGGCTGGGAGCAGCAGCACAGCATACCTCCTGGAAACTAGAGAAAGACTGGAAGAAGGAGGAGGCAAGTACTCACTGTGTGGTGGAGCAGCCAAGCCAGGTCACTACTAAAGTCTGCAGTGCCCTGGAGTTGCCCTATATAAAGGGAGCACAGCATGCTAGGAAGGTTTTGTTTTAAAGGTGTATACCCTGATGACCACTCACTTCTACAATTTGTTTCCACCTGGTTCCTAGTTCAAAGGGAATCAAATGCAAACCACGCTGAACATCATTCGAGTTCCTTCTATCTTTTTTGTGATGTTAAAATGACAAAACAGCTGCTGAGAGCCCTTCTGGATCTGACTTGGCCATTAGTTCCTCAGGCTTTTTCATGGCTCTGAAAACCAGCTGTGCCCCACAGCTGTGTTGTTCCTGGGAGATAAGAAAGCATGAAGGTGTTTGCAAAGTGACAGACTTGCAACATGCGACTGATGGTACCAGAGCAATCTTTAATATCCCAACTCACACCTGTGGCCAGCTCCAGCCCTTTGTTGGTTTTGAAAACAAGCAAGCTCTGGAGTCAGCAGTTTCAAGCTCTTGGATTCCTGTGCCAAACTGTTCTCCAAGGCCTGAAATCAGATGGGAGGGGGCATTTCCTGCTGTACTGACACTTGGCCACAGGATCCCTCTGCCAGATCCCCCTAATGGAGCTCACAGGCAGCTCCCACTCAGTGCCATGATCACACCACATGCCTGGCCTTGCCTTTATCTAACAGAGCAGCAACAACAGATCATCCTTTAGAACAGAGGGTTGGTTTTGTGTATGGAAACTATAAAATAGCTCAAGTGGCGAAAAGGGAGAGCAGCTCTCCATGGATGGTTTGCATCTGCTCTGCGCAGCGCACTGTGGGAAAATCCATGTGGGCTCTGACTGATGCTATGTGTATGTGGGGAGCCCAGCATCTGAGGGCATGTTCATTTTACCTGCTGTCTGTATTCCTCATCTTACTTAGTCTTATAAAAGCAATCATTAAGCTATTTGTTGCTAGGCCTTACCTCTCTTTCTGTCTCTTCCCTTCCCTCAACCCCTCCTCTAGAGCTGAACAGCTGCCCAGGTTGCAGTAGTTACCAAATAAAATAAAGGGTTATTTTGGTTTGAATTTGTAAGGGAAAGAGGCTCACAATAGAAGTTGCATGCATGTGTGTGTGCCAGTTTGTTCCCAGCAGTGACATTTTAGTTACTGTCACACTTCAGTAAGTGACAGAAGAAGAGCAAGAAGAGTCAACTGGATAAAAGGGGAAGGACCTGCCAGTAGTTTTGCCAACCCTCTGCCTAACTAGTATCAGAAAAACATCCTGGTCTCCCCAAACAGAGGCACAGACATGCATAGGTCAACCCCTGAGATGCCAGTTTGGAGATCGTTCTCCATTGTCCCTGTGGGACTACCATGAGTTTTTAACCATTCGTCTCACAGCTGGACACTGCTCTTTCTTTGACAGACGACTTGAAATATTCTTAAATAAGGTGGTGCTGCCAGCTTTGCTGGTTTAATGATCAGTTCCTTGTGATCTGAACTCAACTGTTGCCACCTTCAAGCTCTCTACTTGATCAACCTGCCCACTCTTCCCTAAGCCCCCTCAAACTTTGTTCACAGGACTCAGGTGGCTGCCAGCTGACCAGGAGAGACTTCTAACTCATTAAAGCCCTTATTATCTTCCAGCAGCAAAGTATTTCCCAACCTGTCAATGAAGCAACCAGCTTGCTCTGCAGTGTCAGCTCAGTTTCTTACGTCCATGCTCGTATTACATACTGATCTCAACTGCACCTGCTCCACATCTGCTGCCCTTGTTGTGCCGTGGTAATGTGGAGATGTAGAAGCAGCCTGCAAGAAGGATAGAGTTTCTGCACCAGAGAACCTGCGATTTTATGGGGTTTATAATCCTTCTGTGCACTTATCAGTGACATTTTCAACTTAGGTTTATACTCTATCTTAATTATCAAGTCATTACAGAGCATGCACAGTTGTCCCAGTGTTATTTCAAATTCCCAGCTGTGGTCTGTGGGGTTTTTTCCCTTCTAGAAATCCACTAGACAAGAACTGCTGGGAAAACAATAGACAGGGTGTAAGTTGTCTTATGTCCCCTTCTCCTGACAGCTTCCTACTAACGAAGACATTTATGACAAGAAAAAGCAAACCTCTCTCCAGTTCCAGCAGTGCCACGTGGTCTGGGCTCCATGGTCAGAGCTGAGCCCAGCTGAGCTCAAGTGACTCCAGCAGGTCACAGCCCTGGCCAGAGAAGGCTGAGGCAATGCTGTCCTGGTGGGTGATGCAACCAAGGGCTCCAAGAGTGCTGTATGTCTTACTGGAAACATCTGCCTGTCACTTGGCATTTGAATGAGCAGTTCGAAGCTGCTGGTTAGGTGCTTGTGTCATGGTAATGTCTGTGACAGGCTTTTTCCATCTCTGAGGAGGAGATGGTTGTGACATTTGCTTTGAGTGTGGCTTTGAAGCCACTGAGTTCCTGTGCTTGAGAGCAGGCAGTGAGGATGAATGCTGTGTAAGGCTGTATTTCAGATCAGCCCAGCAATTAACACTGTCCAGGCAGTGCCATCTGACTGGTGCTACTGAGCCTGTGAACAGCAGCATGCCTTGCCCTGCCAGAGGCCGCTGCAGCCTTGGAAGTGAGCATGGACAGTTCAGTCCTGCCCTACATCCTCTGCTGTTACACACGGGTTGGATCTGTTTGAGCCTCTTCTCCCCACAGCTTTGCATGGTGCTCCAGGGAACACCAAACACTGCTGTTTCAAGGGTCTGCACTTGGTCACTTTTCCCTCTTTCCCAGGTGGGAGTCAGTGGAGGAATGGCCCTCACTGATTTTAGGAATAAGTTAGGAAGGAAAAACCATAAGAGACTGGCTGGTTTCAGGAAAGAATTAGACATCAATACAGCATAAAGATATTCTCTTTTGTGTATGAAGGATGGGCAATTACCAGCTGGAACAGAACCAAGAATGCAAACTTGTCCTCCCTCTCCCTGAACTATGCTCTACTGAGAAAAGTAAAGAAAACTACAAGACTTACATTACATCTTGAAATTCAGTGATTTTAAGGCATCTTTCAAATGCAGAGGAGAGCAGGCTGATGAGAACCCAGTACCACCAGTTTCCATACTTTCCAACCCGTTTAACAGCTGAGCTGGGCTGTCAGCAGCAGAACCTCAGTGCCAGCCCTGCATTTTGTGTCTCTTCCAAAGGACAGGCTGTAGGGCAGGGCAGGCTGATGGGAACAGCGTTAATAAGTGAAGCATCTGCAAACTTGCCCCCAGTTTTTGGGGGGTGCCCTAGGCAGAGGTCACCAGGATGCCCCCTCTAGACAGATTCACCCAATGATCAGATCCCAAGGAGGATTACAGATAAGGCACCACTGGCAGAAATGAGCCACTGACAGGGAGCAGGGCGAGCCTGGTGACAGTGGCCAGGATCATCAGAAAGCCCTGATCACCAGAGCAGTCTGCAGTGATGAGGGACAGGATCAGCTCTGCCACCGACTGCCAGCACAGCTGCAGCAAGGCTCAGGCAAGGAGCAGGGCTGACAGCCTGGACATGATACAACTCATGTGCCAGGGGACAGTCACACTTATCAGATGTTTGGTCCCCTGTGCCAGCTTCGGGGGATTTGTGGGGTGTTGATGGCTCCTTCTGGCAAGGTTGGCACATGGGATGAACCTTCCCAGCCTTTGTAGCAAAATTCTGCTTTTACTGCCAAAATTAATCCCATGTAAGCATGAGAGAGAGGGCACACTGCTGGGGGCACATGGAGGGAGCTGATGTGGCTTGGCTTTGCTTTGCTTCAGCATTCAAGAGGAGATGTGTATGTGGGGAGGGTAACGGGAGAAAAAGTCCCATTATCCTGCACCTCTGCTAAGGAGTTTCAGGGTTTCATACACAAACCCCACTATTTGCTGTGGGTCTCCCCCTCCCTTCCCCGTTAGCTGCCTTTTGTTTTCATTGAAGAAACTTGGAGATTCAACACACACACATATATTAAAAAAAAAAAAGGGGTAGGATGTGAAGAAAATAACTAATATGATTAAAGCAGGATTTGGGCACTGGCAGAGAGCTGCCGTGGGTGGTGGGTATTAGCAGTAACAGCTGCTGCGCTTCCCATTAGAGGAGCAGGCGAGGAAGGTCCCTGAAAGGATGGGTCTTCGGCAGGCTGGCAGGGCAGTGGTGGCAGCGAGCCCGGCAGCGAACGTGTCCCAAGGTAAGCGCCGGCGGCACCGGCAGCCTGAGCCCGGGCAGCCCCGGGGAGCAGCGCTGCTCCCCCGCGGGGATGGGCACAGGGGGCGGTGGGGATGGGATGGGAAACGGCACAGCCGGGGCAACACTCAAGGGAAAGAGTTGCTGCTCGGGGCTACTTCCATGAGCTCCTGCGAGAAATCTGATCCAGCAAGGGAGGTTTAGGTGTACCCAGAAGGGAGGCTGGCTCCATGACGAGGAGACATCCTGCTGCTGGTCCAGCAGGGCTTGGAGAGTCAGCAAAGACTCCTTGTGATTCTCACGAGCATCTTCTGGCACACAGCTTGTTGGAGTGGCAGGATACTTGGCTGTGGAAGGTTAAACTGCATCCATCTGCTTGCTGCTTTAGGCTGGGCATGAACTGTTCCGCTTGCAGTGGTGCTTCATTAGTCGGCTGGCAAGTTTCTAAAGTGCTTGAGAGGGAGGTGTAAGCTAGACCTCCTCAGCCTTTGTTGCCTCTGATTTATTTACATTTACTCATTGACTAAGTGTAATGACATCTAAGGCAGGAAAGGCTGCATGTTGAAAAGGAGATGGTAGAAAGCGCTACATTAAAATCAGAAGCACCTGCTTTGCGTATCCATTACAATAAATGCCACACACTCGTCCTTCATCTTCGCTTTGAAAAGTGAATTTTGAAAAAGCAGAATGGCACAACACTGTTCAATCTGGAAATCTGTTTCGTGCTGTCACCACAGGGACGTGGTTCTGTGATGGCAGGCAGGGACAGGCTCTGCCCTGGGCACCAGCCCCATATGTGATGGGGCCTGCAGCAGCTCTGCAGGTCCAATGGGCTGAACATTTGGGCTGGGAGTGCTAGAGGGTGCTGAGTGTGGCTGTACAGAGCCTGCTCCTCCTCCTAAAACCCTCAAAGACTTTTTAAAGCAAATATTTTCTGGCCACTCCCTCGATGGGCAGCTTCACAAGAAATACATCCTCTTGTGGGGGTTCTTCCCTCTCCCAGCCTGAGCAGTTCACTTCAGAATGTAAATGCTGTGGATTCCCAAAGTGGCTCCAGGTGCCACAAAGATCACTTATTCCCTTTTGTTTAAAGACAGTGGGGAGGGCAGCTCTGGAGCACCATTTGGGAAGCCACTGCTTTGAAGTGAACTCCACGTGGTTTCCTGCTGTAGGATGGAGGATGGCAGGAGAGCCCACGCCGCCATTGTTGGCTGGGCCTGCACGACCCTGTGCCTGGTCTCCTACACGGCCGCCTTCTCGCAGGGCGCGAGCCTTTCCGCCTGCACCGACATGATGCCCAGGCACCTGAGGGTGCAGCTGCACAGCTCCAACAACAACTACATCACTGTCCACACCAATGTGTCCTTCTACTTCCCGGGAGACAAGGTGCCAGGTAAGAACTGCTTCTCGTTCCTGCATCTGAAAAATACACGGTAACATATCTCAAGCGATGGAATTAATCTCTGCAAGGTCTGGGAAGAGAGAGAACTGCTCTGAGTGAGCTACAACACCTCTCTTGTCATGAGGACATATTTACAGAGGAATTCTGTTTGCAGCATGGGTGCTTTGGGTAGGATTCATTTATCTCAACTGCGTCTCAACCATACCAGACCTCATTACATGCAATGGCCCATGAGAGGCACCTCTAGCAGGTAAAGTCACCTTCCCAGCCCCTCTGCACCACTCGAAGGGGTCTGGGTGACCCACCTGACTCTTGGGCATGGTTGGCAGCATTCCCCATCCCTGGCATTGCTGCTCCTCAGGCAGATGCAGACAGAGCTGAGAGGCACCATTCCCCAGCTTGGCCACTTGCCTGTTCATCCCTGTGCAAAACAAAACCCCTCTGAGAGCAGAACACAAGCTTTCGCTTACATAAAGAGCAGTACCCAAACCTCCTTCCTTAAAAATGGCTGCATGCTGCCTGATCCAATGTGGTTAACAGCTTATCATCAAGGAGTGATGGGGGGGAAGACTCAGGCAAATCCTGTGTGCCATTACACACTGCAAAACCAAAGGTAAAAATCTGGCCTTCGGTATCCAGCCTGTCCAAAACAGACTGCAAGGACAAACAGTAAGGTGTTTTCAGTAGAATTGCCCAAGGTTTCTTCTGGAAGCTCCATTGCAGGCAATTCACTCCATAATAGCAAGACAAACCCCTTTGTGTCCTGTGTTTTGTCTTCCAAAAGTGACAGTAAGAAGCACCCGGGATTACATGGGCTTTATGCTGCAAGCTCGCAAAGTGTCCAACAATGAAATCGCTGGCACGTTCATCTTCCTGCCTCCTGGTTCCAAGCTGCTGACTTGTTTTGAAGATGGTGACACTGTCACACACTCAGACAAGTCACTGAAGAGAAACCTGTCCTTCGTATGGAAAGCACCAGACCAACCCATTGGAGACATCAAGTTTTTGTAAGGACCTGGTGGTTGCTAATCAGAATTTGTGTCTTCTCAGTTACAGGCTGTCCAGCACTGGTTTATGTATCTTGAACCCAATATAGCTAAATACTTACCAAATGCTGCAACAGTATCCCAGCTGGCACATAAATCACCATTAATACCTGCTGCATAGTGCTGCTTTTTATTTATGTGGTCACTCAGAATAGATACCCTGGAAGATGACAGCTTAAGCA
Organism: Promerops cafer; assembly: GCA_013398275.1. Lineage (NCBI taxonomy): Eukaryota > Metazoa > Chordata > Aves > Passeriformes > Nectariniidae > Promerops > Promerops cafer. The sequence goes on from VZSE01000391.1 coordinate 1,219,704, forward strand.
TTTTAGGAAACAGAAATATTAAGGCATAAAGAGAGAACTGTTGCCTGTCTTTGTAAATAATACAGCCCATAGGACTTCCCTGCCTACAGGATAATCTTGTATATCACTTCTTCAAAAAAAAAAGAAAAAAACAAGGGAAAAACCAAGAAAATTAAAAGGTGGTTTTAAAAAAAATTAAATGTAAACAGAATTACTCACAATACAAAGAGAGTGGAGCACTGTGTCAAAACTTGACATCTCTGTTTTGCACCAAAGTCCCAAACTGTCCAAGTAGCTTGGTTCTGATTTGGAATGAAGTTAAACATCTTCTAACAGACTGCCTTAGAGGAAGCACAGTGGCTTTTCATTTCAAAAGATATTAAATTGTTATATTTCAACTTTACAAAGTCACTTAGAAACTGCTTGGCCAGATCCTTGGCTGGTTCCCAAAACCTAAGTGTCCTGTTGAGTGTTGTGGCTTGAGCATCTCATCGTGATTCAAGAAAAATTCATTGAAACAGGAATATTGCTGCTTGGAATTTCCAATTTTTTGCCATTGCTTTATATCAGAAAATACTATCAAAGTTTAAAGAAATACTATTAAACTCAGAAAAAAACCCAAATAAACCCAAACATATCCCAACAAAAGCTGGTCCTAGCCACCCACTCTGATACTTCCTTCAAGCCTGGCTTTTGACCCTCCGAGCTGATATCTGATAGATTCTCCTTTTTTACCCTGTCACAGGATCTGGAAAAACATCTTTTCAGGCTTAAAAATGCCTTGTAAGTGTAATCTCTCATAGGAAAACCCAGGCTGGTTTCCCCTTAGATAATTCTCAGAAGCAGCTGAGCAATCTGAGCTGAAATTCTCCCAAAATCTCCAGCTTAAATAAGACTCTTGGGGTGAAGTTAAAGGTTGGCCAACACAGTTTTGGCACCTGACAAAAAGCAGAGGATTAGGCAGGCTCAAATATCAGAGGGCTGAGAAGAGAGACTTTTTCTTCCCCTTACCTATTCTGCTGTTTGTACAAGTTACATTGGCTTGTTTTAATTAATAAATACCACTGTTGTTTCCCTGCCTACACAAGATTATAAGCAGAGCTAGTCCAAGTTTTACAAATGTACTTCTATCAACATGATGAATGTAGTACAGCTTTTTAAAATACTTTTTTTGTTTAAGTTCCCACATATTTTTTTTCTGAACTTAATTATTAATTGAGTGGTGATTCTTCACCCCAAATCTTTCTTATGGGACCTGGTACCTTTTATTTGTAATAGAAAGCATACGACAGGCTAATCCTTTAAAATACTTTTGCATTGGTTCTCTCTTCAGATTAAAGCAGTCTTTGTGATTAGCTAAACAGTCAGATGTTTTATCAATGTTATACAGCCAGTAAATTCTTGCCTGATTATGTTTTAACAGCATCTCCATAGTCCAGTCATACTTCATTTACTGGGCAAAGATTGAATCTGCTGTTGTGGCTCAGGGAGGGCAAAACAAGACTCCTGCTGACAAGAAGCCCGACGCTGCAACCCCCACGCCCCTGCAGGGACCAGCTGGCCCTCACCCAACAGGTATGGTGAGCAAACCTTGTTGTTTCTTACCAACACCCCCTGCAGAGTAGTTTTACAGCTTATTCTGGGCAAGTGTCCAACACAAGTGGCCCAAACAAGTTGGGGGGACCCATTTAACTCCTGTGTCTGTCGAGGAGATCAGTGATGGCCATGGTGAGCTCCTTGACATGAAGGTGTGGGTCAGTATTTGAGGTGTGGGTCAGTATTTGAGGAGCCAGTTCCAAGGAAGGCACCAGAAAGTTAAATGGGGTTGCCAGATCTTATTATTTCAATGCAAATCTTAAAATACTTTACCTAAAATCTCATCTCTTGAAGAGAAGGAAGTGCAATTAGCAATGTTGCCTAAACAGAGGAACATATTTGTCTCTAAATGTGATTATTGCCCTCCTGGTATATATTTAGTTGTATTTATGCAGCCTTTGGTCAGTAAGATGCTCCAAGAATTTACTTACACCCAAATCAGATGTATTTCTCAGCATTTTTGGCATGGCACCAAGGCTGAGTTTTAATTCTTTTACTTGACCGTTACATAGGCAGCGAGCTTTGCTCCTTTAATTTCCATGTGGGTTCTCTCTTAAAAATAAGTGACATGAAAATAAAAGAGTCACTGTTGCAAACCTTCCTGGCAAACCTTGGCACGGAGTGGGATTTGAAATAAACGAACCGAAAACAATATAGACTTCTGCTCCTCTCTCCCTGATTTTTGTTTTGTCTCCCTGCTGGACAAGGTCCCATCTCTCCCGCAGCTGCCACTGGCTCCCCGCTGCCTGCCAGCCCCACTGGCATCGTGGCAACACCAGCACCAGAGCCAGGTTTTGGTGTGGGGTCGGACACTCATCCCATTGCTGAGCCAAAGCAGCCGGCCCGGGCTTTGCTGGCTGTGTCTGGCAGGAGTATCTGGTCCAGAGGCCGGAGGCTGGAGCCGTCCCTTCCCACCCAAGACGTTGGAATGGTGGATGCCTTGCAAGGTTCCCTCTCCCAGGACAATGCCTCCAGCTACAGCACCTCCAATGGGTAAATCTAGGTGGTGGGAAAAGCTGTTTCTCCAGTCCTTGTGGGGAAGGAAAATAGTAATGGTTTCCCTGCAGATGAACAAGGAAAATGTAGGAAGGTGCCTGCATGTAGGAAGGTGTCTGGGGGAGGTGAGAGGGTGTTTGTTTGCTGAGATTTTGAGAAATAATCCTTTGGATATTGCACATGACAGACAGTGACAGGGAGAAAATCCAAAACTCCTAAGAACCCAACGCTGTGTTGCTCAGCACAGTGGGGGACTTGGCCAGGTGGTGGAGAGATGTGATAAAACCTATAGACTGTTATAACATTTTTCTGAAAGTGCATACAAATATCCAGTGAAACAGTGAATTCAGCAGACCTATTTCTCCATCAGCAGGGAAAAGGGGAAAAAAAGGATGCACAGCAATTAGGAAATTTGGGCTTGAGGATGTCTGCTCAGAAGTTTTACAAGGTTTGGGCTGAATGAGTTTTCATGCAACATTTCATACTGTGGGTGAAAATGATGGGGACAGGAATCAATGATCAGGGATAATTCAAAATACAGGTTGTATGATCTACATTGACTGCATGCATGCCAAAACTGCTCTAAGCAGCAGCACTTCTTGGTGGTGTGAGCCACAGGTGTCACTTGCTAACCCTGCCTTTCCTCTGTCCATTTTTCAGAGCAGGAAGCATTGCCAGTGCTGCCACCCTCCATCTGTGTTTGATGTGTACAGGCAACAGGAAGGTAAGGACCAGGGGGCAGGGAGGATGCCCTAGCAGCCCATGTAGGTGTCATAAGTGGCTAAAACTACATCAAGACTGTTGAAAGTTTAAAATTTTTTTTCTTAACTGGAAATTGGAGTTTATATCTCTTTCTAGTTTGTTTTGTTTTTCTTTTGAGCCCACTGCCTGGGTTTTTAAGAGGCCAACTGTAAAAACAATTGCTTTCCCTTATGTAGATGTGACTACAGGCTGCTGGAAATGTGTGTGCTTAGAGATACAGGATACAGAGTTAACGGGGTAAGTCCACTATGCAGGTGATGGAGAGAAGAAAAATACAAGGAGAAGAAAAAACTAGACCTGGTTTCCAAGATGCCAAAGGAGGAAGAGAAATAATCTCACAGAAAATAAAAGAGAAAGGGGACATACAGCACAGAATGAGCCAGAAATATTTAGGAAGGAGCAGAGGACAGAGAACAAGTAAAGCAGAGATCTGTACCACGAGCACCTGGCATAGCCACGGAGAGAAGTGGAGAACTGGCAGTAGATGGAAACCAAAGGGAAAGATGAGTTATTGCACCAAGGCAAGATCAGAAGAGCATAATGAAACAAAAACACTGAGAAATTAGGTAAGAATGGAGAGGAATATGAAGAGAAAGGAGAAATGAGTTGAGATAGGGCAAGGACTTGCAAGGCAGTTCCATTTTCTATCTCAAAGTCCCAAATCCTGCAATATATCCTTACAGTATGGCGTTGGCATTTTGAGGGCAAGTGATCCATACACATGCAATCCTAACTTTGCCAGCTTGCTACTTTACAGTTTGCAGTTCAGCCACTGAAAGTCTTCTATTTACTACTGTATTTTAATAGCACCTTCAGAAACCATCCCTTCCACAAAGGATGCTCTGACCCTCCACTACTTTGCTTCACAGCTTGCCAGGGCTCCTACCTCAGCTTTGTGCTCCTGTCACACTGTCTTCCCAGGAAGCGTTAGAAATCACTAATGATGGTAGAGGCTGAGAGTTTCTCTGGTGTAATTAATGGATATGTGAAAAGGCCTGCTGGGCTGGACAGGCTGGAGAGGTGCCAGTTACTGAGGGCCAGATCCAAATCTCAGTGGAGCCAAATTAAAAACTCTGGTACATTTTGCAGGTTTTGGATGGGGGCTCAGGTGCATAGTGGGAATGGAAAAATTCATTGGGGGCCTCCTAAATTGCATGCTTGTTCCCCAGTTAGTCTTGGATAATACCTGCAGCAAAGCCTGGGCTGCAGAACTGGCGTGGAGCAGCTGGCATTTTGTGACAGTTAAAATCAGGTGCATGGAACCAGACAGTCCCCAGAAACAGGCCCAGGCAGGAACTGTCATTGCCACTAAAATGAGTGGTTAAGCAACACAGAGGGGCAGAAGATTTCAGACTGGCTGTGTAAACTGAGAAAGCAAGACAGGCTTTGGGGAGAGTTTATAGGTTGTATGTGAATGTCCCAAAACTGCTGATGGCAAAGGCCATCCCAAGTCTCCCGTGTCCGTCCACTCCATAGCCTCAGAAAGGCAATACTGAATCTCAGGGGGTCCATGTGAGCCTACACATGCAGCTTGGCTGGGAAGATCACACCTGCCCTTTCAGCATGACCCTGGTGCCACTGAAGGTGGGACTTGTTTATTAAGTGATATTATTTTGTGATAATGATGCCTGTGAAAAACACCACCACCACAACAGGAACTGCAGACGTTTAGTTAGACAAAGCAGTGACCTTCCTCTCCACCTGTGCCCTTCAACTTTGCCCCTCCAACCCACACTGTCTTTGCCCCTGGGACCAACTCAAGTGCCTTGTTCCTCCCATGGCAATTCTGGTATGGATGGAGCAGGGTTGCATCTGCTTAATTTTCTAAAAGCTACAGAGTAAATAGAGAATAGAGAAGAGTTAATCTAAAGCCAGAGGCACACATGAGCATCAGAAACAGAGTTGAAGTGTTCTGTGAGGTAGGTAGTGAGAACTTAATCAGCCCCCTTTTCTCTTCCCTCACTGCACATTTTGGCATGTTTTTGCTTTCAAAGGGCAGTACTGAGAGTGGGACCATCTTGAAAGCCTCCCTACGTGTGACAGCATCTCCCTCTGCCCTGCACGTAGGCACTCACCTGGATGACATTGCTGCAACCACAGCCTGGCTGGGTGATGCCAACGCTGCTGGCAATTTGTCCTCGGCTTCAAGGCAAATGGCAGAAAGAGAGCTGGCACCACAGCCAGAGGAGGCAGGCACCAGGGGTGAGGAGGACAAGGATGAGCAGGAGGCAGCTGGGAATACCCTGCCATGGGTGACCAGAGCAGCTCCCGAATCTGCTGTTCCCGGGAAAGGGGAAGGCCCTGCCAGAGGAACCCGACTCCTTGCAGCCCAACTTGGCATCCTCCTGGTCTGCACGGCCGCGCTGGGCCTGGCGCTGGCAGCTGCCATGCGCTGTGTCTGTGCCCAGCACTGCCACAAGCGGGCCGAGGTGTCCTTCAGCGAGCCCGACCCCGACGTCATCACCGTCACGGAAAACGGGGAGGTGATGCACTTGCGGAAGATCCGGGAGAACAGCTTCGTGCTGGTGCAGGCTGAGTACAACTGGGTCAGCCCCTCGAGCAGCGGGAAGAAGACTGTGGTGGTTTAGTCCCTCTCTGTGCTGCCATATAGGCAAACAAACCCAAAGCAGCCAGTTCAGACTGAGGTGTTAGGCAAAAGTACCTAAACTACAGCTGCTGAGAAAATAGATGCTGATAGATTGCTCAGTGTGTTACACTTACTGCAATTAATATTGTATATCTGCTCATTAGCTGTCACTGTGGCAATGACATACACTTCGTCTGTTGCCTTAAGGGTGTAGCCAAAAATAGAAATTCTTCCTCTGCACTGTGGTATTGACTCCTATTCAGTCTCAGAAAAAAAAGGTTTCTAGTGTTATATTTCTTTCTAGGAACTACAAACCCAACCATTCTCATTTAAGAGCTTACAGGTTTGACTCTATGCACCTGGCATCCCTTGGATGACAAATATTTGCAACAAGATTTCAAGTTTCAATTTGAAAATAAAAAGCAATAACTCATTAGTGGAGAACATTGATCCCAAGAACACTGAATTGATCCATGGAGTGAAACACAGAATGGCAGACACCAGCTTTTGGGGGAGAAACATGCCTCCTCATCAGGTGCAAATGGAAGAAAATCTTTCCTGTCCATTTGCACCTGATGAAGAAGCTTGTTGAAGCCTGACAGCCAACATTTATTTAGTCTTTTCCTTTGAGTCAGCTCAGTGACAGTGTGCAGAAACACAGGCTGAGAAGTACCCTTCCCAGGTCACTTTGGAGATGCCCTGCAAAGGCTGCATGGGAAGTTAACAGCATCCTTGTGTTCTGAGTTTGTGCAAACTTCTCTCTGACCCTGTGGTTTTCTGCAGGAGACCCCTAAAGCAACCCTTGGAAAACAGCATGATCCTGGACACCTCCTAAGAAGGAGAGGTGACAACAGCAAGGGTAAAGTTTTATTTTACTGCAGCTTTAAAACAGCCAGAAATAGACTGGATAACGATCCTCTTGAGATGTACATTTTAGAGCTTTTCAGAGAGCAGGAATTGACACTTCTGGTGTCCTTTTCTAGGGTGGATCAGCTCAGAGCTGATCTTTCCCAAGGCAAGTAGTGGGGGACAAACTTACATTTGGTGCTGCAGCCTAATTCACAGCCCACAGCAATCCCCCTGAACCAAGCAGATGATGACAGGACTCTGATGGTTCATCCAGCCTTCCCGGTGACACCTTCCCCTCTGTCAGGAGGGCCCTGTGGCCATCTCCAGCTAGTTGCCCATCTCCATGCTGGATAGTCAGTCAAAGCCCTGCTCTCACATACCCCCTTACCTCACCACTGACTTCAGAGGGGACAGGTGGGACATGAATTCTCCTGCTCCAGCTCCAGCATGATGCACAGAGTGCTGCTTTTGCTAACAGTGCCTTCCATTAGCACTCAGAAAGAGCTGGTTTCTGACCATACTGCTGCACTGTGATCAGTGACATTTGTGCTGCACACAGGGACAAATTTTTATCAACTTCACTTCTAGGCCCCTTAAGCCCTGGGCAAAATAAATGAGTAAGAAAAGAAGTGTACTCACAAATGCAGCTTGCAGAGATGAGTTTGATGCTCTTAACCATTGTACTTTGAATAGAAGGACAACTGCACCATAGCCCTTTGCTGCAGAAAAAACAAGGGTAGTGCTGTAATTGAAAAGACAAAGTTTGGTTTAGGACTCAGAAGGATGCCAGGTGAATGGTTTTATATTCACTAATTGAACTTATGCCCTACCTACTAGTAAGTCTCCAGGTTTTTGAGCACACATCTAGACACTTACAATGGCATTCCTCTCCCATGTCATGTGCCTTAGAAAGAAATCATGTTTCTGTAACCCGGTGTAGCTGAAGTGTGTAGTGACTAAAACAGACTGCATTCAAGTCATTGTTAATGCATCCAAAAAAAATCCTAATTAACTGAGAAAATAGGTCAACAAACTCTTAAATATTTAAAGAACTATCACATATTATTTTAAAAAGTTTCTTATGATGGCATAGCTGTTTATGAATAAATTACAAATACCTATGGCCTCTTTCACTCTCTCTAGGATTAATGTTACCAGACTGCTCTGGCTATAAAACTAGAACCTTCCTCTCCTCGGCTCCTTCCCCACAGCCCAGCACTGCTTCTTTCTAGGCTGACTAGAGCAAGGGAAGGCCTCATGGAGGTGTTTGACTGGGAGAGTGGCACTTCAACACCATTCTGCCTTCTGCCAAACTCTGCCTTCTGCTAAATTGATGTGCTCCAGGATTATTAGTAGTAAGACCAGTAATGGTGAGCTCTGAGGGATACAGCTCCTCTGAATTAGTCATGAGTTTTGCTACTTTGCGGCTCTCTTGGCTGAGACCTAAAGTGCCTGTGTTTTTTTCTTGACTTCCAAATGATGTTCCATTTGTTGTAGTTGCCATGACAGGAGGAATGGAGGTCTTATCTCTTCCTAAGGCTGTTAAAAACATGAGCACTGGTTAATTTATTAAAAGGCAAACCATTCAAACATCCCCATTCTTACCTGACTTGCCTTATATGGAAATTAGTCTGTGCTCATGCTTGTAACAGATTTCTGAGAAAAAAAAGTCAGAATTAGGAAAACAAAGGCACAAACCATTCTAATATTTACTGGAGAGACAAGTGAAAGACTTGCCTTATTTCCTTCTCTAGGTGCATGACTGGGCTAGTCACAGATGTTCTGCTGGAACTGGGGATTTCAGTTCCTCCAGGGCAGCTCAGCCTGCAGACCCCTGTGGCCCATGCCAGGCCATCATCCCTCAGTGAAGTGACACAGTTTGGGGTCAGAAGTACTGAAAGCACCTAATGCACATCTATCCTATCTCCCCAACAGCCAAACAGGCATCAAACATAATTTTGGCAGTAAAAATGTCTATGGCTATAGCAATGCTTGAGCTATCCTAACTCAAGAAAAAAAAATTTAGAAATAACAAAATGTAATATGGAGAGGCTGCACTAAGCAAGACAGTTGATCAAAAGCTTGGACATCACAGGTATTTCCTGCATTGGTTGAATTGTCACTAGTAAGCAAAAAAAGCCAGACATGCACTGATTTGGCCAGCTCCACAAAGGGTGACAAGACTCACAGGAGAAGCCCCAGGGCTCTGTGGACCCAGCAAATCATGGTCAGCAGGGATGTGTGAACTCAGGCTCTCCCAGATCGGTGTGGGATGTGGCCCCAGGCATTTCAGAGATCTGGCTGGCTGGCTCGGCCAGCCCTTTTGGCATAGTTTCTGCAACTACTCAGGACCACAAAACCAAGGAAGGCAAAGCAGCAAGGTCAGGAACCTGGAGAGTAAAACATTCAGCAGATGCATGAGTTATTTATTCACTCAGATTTAAATAATAATGACAAATGCCTGTTAAAAAGAGGAGATGCTCTAACAATTCCTGCAACATTCAGCTCCAAAAAGACAGCTGCTTAGCAGCAAAAACAAATGACAAAGTAGCAGCCTGACCTGCAAAGCTGGTGAACTTCAGAACAGACCCCTCACTCCTCCTGGCAAGCTGGACCTCTTCACTGCCCTTGCCAGGCCCTTAAGGCTCATTGTGTCTGGACAGCTCTACAGGACTCCCTTCCTTCCTCTGCCTTCCCTTCTCTCTCCTGCCAGCTCGTCCAAGGCTACGAGAGGGCAGAGAAGGACCTGGGGAGTCACAACTTCCCCTGGACCAGGAGCTGCTCAGAGATCTCTCCCAGCCCCTTCCTGCCACCAAACTGCTTCCCCTTCACAGCTCTTATCTTGGCAGCCCTCTTTCCTCATTAGTGTGTGTGTGACTCTTTCAATAAAACATTTTGCTACATGATGTATGAAGGACCGTGTCTCAAACCACATTTTACTGTATATTTAAGTGCATGTTTTGCTGATTTACTACTGTTCTAGAGAACGTCTCCCTCCCTGAGCAGGGCAGGCCCGTAACGGATACATCAGCTCTGACTAATGATTATTAGCACATCCCAAGGTTATGTCCCACAATCAAATAATGTGTAGGAGGGAAGAGAGACTCCAGCTTACTCGGCTGAGGACAAAGATCACAGATAGTCTCTTTCAATCTTCAGATTGCAATATCCATTACAGATTGCCACCTTCTAATGTCAAAGTATAATTTGTTGTTGAGAAAATGTGTTGCTGTTCCAAAGGTGAGTCAAAGATCAGCCTGGCTGTATATCAGCACATGTTGATGTACATTAAGAACTGACGGCCAGGTACCAAGGACATCGGGCAGCTGGAGCAGAGGGAACGGCAGCAGACGTGACTTGCTGATCCTTCCTGTGCAAACACATGGCCCAGAGTGGGAAAGTATTTAACCCAGTGGAAGTGAGGTGTCACCAGTAATTTCCAGTGTCTAAGGCAGCACCAACGCGACGTGTCAGAGGCAGCGGCTGCCTGCAGCGGTCTCTGCCCGCGCGGCTCCGGGCAGGAATCGTGCAGTACCTGCGCTCCCGGGCGGATCCGTGCGGGCCCACGCCGCGGGATCCATCCCCAGGTATTGCCGCAGGGCAGCGCCGGCCGCCCCGCGCTCCCGCCGGCCGCCGCCAGGGGGCAGCGTTGTCCCGGCGATGGCGGCCCCGCGCTCCGGGCCGGTCCGGGAGCGCTCGGGCGGAGGGAGGGCTTGCAATCCTTCCCTGCACTTAACAGTGACATTTCAACTTATACGGTTTATACTCTATCTTAATTATCAAGCCACTACAGAGCATACACAGTTGTCCCCAGTGCTGTTTTAAATTCCCAGCTGCAGGGATTTTTTCTTCTAGAAATCCACTACACAAGCACTGCTGGGAAAACAAATAAGCAGGGTGAGTTGTCTTACGTCCCCTTCTCCTTGCCAGCTCCCTACTGACAAAGACGTTTATGACAAGAAAAAGCAAACCTCTCTCCAGTTCCAGCAGTGCCACGTGGTCTGTCTGGGCTCCATGGTCAGAGCTGAGCCCAGCTGAGCTCAAGTGACTCCAGCAGGTCACAGCCCTGGCCAGAGAAGGCTGAGGCAATGCTGTCCTGGTGGGTGATGCAACCAAGGGCTCCGAGAGTGCTGTATGTCTTACTGGAAACATCTGCCTGTCACTTGGCATTTGAATGAGCAGTTCGAAGCTGCTGGTTAGGTGCTTGTGTCATGGTAATGTCTGTGACAGGCTTTTTCCATCTCTGAGGAGGAGATGGTTGTGACATTTGCTTTGAGTGCAACTTTGAAGTCACTGAGTTCCTCTGGTTGAGAAGAATTTCTTCCTAATATCTATTCTAAACTTACCTTCACTTTAAAGCCATTCCTCCTTGTCCTATTACTACTTGCCCTTGTAAAAAAGTCCCTCTCCAGGTTTATTTTAGCCCCTCTGTTTGCAGGGGCTCCCAGAACTTCCTGCTAACAGCTTGCAGGAAAACACCCTGTGTGGCATCATGGTCTCTTTGGGAGGTTCACTGCCACCCTGCTCTCTGCAGCAGCTTGCCAGAAGCTCCTCACCAAAAAACACCCACTAGAGCACACGGCTCCTGCAGACAGCATGCACGTGTCCAATCTGGTTACAGCCATGGCAGGCGAGCAGTGCAGCACAAGTCAAATATGCCAGTCCATGCTGGCCACACCAACCACAGCAACACCCTCTGGGAGGCTCCCTGTCCTTGATGTCTGCAAGGGCTAATGCTGCTCTGGGCCCACACTGACAAGGGCAGTTGTAGCACCTGGAATGTGAGGCCGAGTACACAGCTTGTGTCTCTGAGACTGGCTCCTTGATCCTCCCTTCTCCCTATCGGCCATGCTTACACATCCCCCTCATCTTCCTTGACTCCTCTCTTTCTCTGCCCTTCTCTCCTCCCTATCTTTCCCCCCTGAATCCAAGGTTTGTCCCACCTGTGAACAGACTTGGCATTGCAGGTGCTGTCAACTAGCTCACCTTGGCCTTCCATGGTATTACAAATGCAGTTTCCTGGGTCCTTCTGCTCCTACCAGGTTCTTCTCTCCAGAATGACCCCAACTCTTCCTTCAAACATCTCTGAAGTATGACCATCTCACACATCAATGTCCCTTTGCTACCTGTGAAATCTTGCTCTTCCTTAGGGCACTGTAGCTCCTGTCAGCTTCTCCCTGTCTTTGTCACAGTCAGAAATTTTGCTTCTCATGCTCAGGAGCTTCCCAGGTCTGCTCTGTCAGCTAAGGCTTTTGCCAGGCCCTAGTGACCAGCTTGTGTGCCTCAATGTGTCCCCCCACAATGTGTCTGCATGTGGCATTGTCTTCACCTGTTCTCTTCCTAGCCTGATGTGCCAGTCTTCTCCATCCTGTGGCGGCTCTGAGCACTCTCCTCTGTGACCCAGCACAGTTCCAGCCCTTTAGAGTGAGTCCCTTTGTGCCCAAGTGGTCTAAGCAGCCTCATTTTGCAGGTCCTGGGCAAGGCAAGGACTTCCTTGAGACCAAACTGGACTGAAGGCACGGTTAACCGCAAACACAGGCAACTTTATTTCAGCAACTAAGTCAACATTAGCACTTGTATACATGCAGAGGAGCAATGTGGGCAGGACAGAGCAGGCCTTCAGCACTGGGGTGGCCTTTGGATAAGCAGGCATTGCCTCAGCAAGAAACAGTCACAGTCCCATGCAACCTGCACTGGATCCTATCCATTCTCCTGCTCAAACTGTAATTCCTGGTAGGTTCTTCAGGAGCTCCTGGATCTGAGTGAAGAATTCTATCAGCTTATTGAGTGGAAATGGGCAGTTCTTAACCCCTTCAACTGGTGTTGGTATCGAACTTGGTTTCAGAGTGGGGGGTGGTTTTGGCCATGGCTTATGAGTGGGCAGTGTTGTTGGCCATGGCTTATGAGTGGGGAGTGTTGTTGGCCATGGCTTATGAGTGGGGAGCGCTGTTGGCCATGGCTTATGAGTGGGGAGCGCTGTTGGCCATGGCTTATGAGTGGGGAGCGCTGTTGGCCATGGCTTATGAGTGGGAGGTGGTCTCGGCCATGGCTTCTGAGTGGGAGGTGGTCTTGGCCATGGCTTCTGAGTGGGAGGTGGTCTCGACCATGGCTTCTGAGTGGGCCATGGGGCATTTGTATGATGAGTCCAGGGTTGTGAGGCAGTTGTATAATGACTCCATGCCCGAGAAGCCTCTACTTGTGGAAGCAGTTCCATCTGGACCAGAATCCAGTCATAGAAGTGCTGAACAGAAGTGTATATTCCAGGCCGTTTTGCTCTGGCGCAGCCTCTTCCCCAGCTGGTCACTCCAACAACCCAGAAGAAGTCAGCGCTGTTGTCTTTGCACATGAGTGGACCCCCGCTGTCACCCTGCAGAGGAGCAGAGAGGATTAAAGTGGTGTTGGGTGGCTCCTGTCAGCGCTGAGGCTGCCTCCTTCTCTCTCACAGCCCCTGCCAGAGCTGTATTCCAGGCAGAGGAAGGCTCTGCTCAGGGGCTGGAGCCTCCAGAAGCTTGGCTGGGAATGGGTTGGGGGCCTATGAAGTCAGGCTCTCTTCTCAGCTCTGCACAGTGATCCTGGATGTGCAGAGGACAGACATTCCAGCTTTGGCATCTGGACCTCTAGACTACCAAGAGCACTAGCAGGGTTTTCTGGGCAGAGTGCCAGGCCTCTGGGACAACGAGGCCCTGGTCTAGGCCCTGCAGATGGGGAATGGGTGGGAAGCCCCAGCAAAGGTGGGGAGCCAGGGCTGAGAGAGTGACTGGCCAGGGAAAGCAGGGGCTGGGCTGTGTTGGGGTGGTGCTGCCCGAGCTGCTGGGGGCTGAGTGACTTGTCACACGCTCCTACCTGGCAGGTGTCGATGCCACCCTCCGGGTAGCCAGCACACAAGTTGTGGGTGTGGATGTCCCCCTGGTACCAATCACTGCTGTTGCAGACCTGAACATTGATAAGGTGGACCTTGGCCTCCTGAAGGACATCACTTGATTTTTGAGCTGTGAGCACAGAAAGGAATGAGGACCTGGCAGCTCGCTGCCACTTTCCCCATCTGGGGGTGATCCCCTTCCCTAGGGCTTGGCTTTGCCTCTACAGAGGTGCTGGAGTTCTCTGTCCCTGCTCTCTGCCTTTAGGGAGTGGGCAGCCTGACTCTGGCTTTGGCCTCTGCTGTCAGGAAGCCCAACCCATATTCCCAGTGTATGGAGCTTGCCCTCCATTTTTGGGAACTCACATCTTGCAGTGGTGGCACCCCAGCCAGCGACATAGCAGGTTTCCAGCTGTGCCACGCTCAGCGTGGCATTGGGCACACAGACCAGCTGGATGTAGGGGCTGCACTGGACAGGCTCGTTCAGTTCCAGCAGCGCGATGTCGTTGCTCTGGTCGGCAGAACTGTATTCCTCGTGAACCAGCAGCCGCTTAATCAGGCGCACCTCGGCCTCGGGGCCTGGCTCAGTCAGCTGGGTGGCCCCGATCAGCAGGCGCATGGCACTGATGTTCCTGAAGGCACATGGAGAGAGGGGTGAGAGGGAGCAGAGCCTGGAGCTGCGGCAGCCCCGCAGTGACCAGCCTTCTGCTTCTCAAGGCAGAGAGGAAAGCAGCACTATGGAGGCGGTGACTGCTCTAGCATGCCTCAGGCTCTGGGAATGTCAGCTGGAGGCTGCTAGGAAGCAGTGGCATGTGCCCAGCCTTCTCCTGAGCAATTTCTCAGCTGGGCTCGGCATTGCCCAGGCACTGGGCACACTGCAAAGAAACGAGACGGGAGAAGCGTATGGCACCTGGTGACAGGGCACCTGTGGATGTTGTGGGGATATCCCTGTTTCCTGCTCCTCCTTACCTGGAGTCAGCAAAGCAGTGGGCTGCTGTGAGGACCCACTGCGTGCTGATGAGGGACCCTCCGCACAGATGCCCCGTGCCTGAAACTGAGGGATCTTGGATGCTGACAAGCCAGGGCCAGGCCCCTGCCTCGGCACTTGTTCCACCCACGACGCGTGTCATGCCTCGCTCATCGTCAGAAGTCAAGGGCCGGAGGCCACAGCTCCCTCTGCAAGTAGAAAAAATTTCCATCCTGCTCCATGGCTTGCTGCTGCTCCAGCAGAAGCTCCCCACAAGGTGTGCGGGGACAGCAGGCCAGGGAAGGCCACGGGGTGTGCACCTGTCCACAAGGAACCGAGGCTTCCCCATGGGGTTCGGGAAGCTGTGGCCTGGCCACGGAGGACAAGTGGGCTCTCTCCAGGGAGCCCCTGAAGTGCTGCCCAAGCTCCCTCCCAGAGCCTGGGGCCACTTACTCGCAGGTGTTCCACATGCCCTGCACAGGCCTGCACGTGGCCAGCAGGACGAGGAGGCAGAGCAGGAACATCGCTGCCCGTGGCTTGTGTCTGCTGCGGGAGCGAGGCCTCCGTGCGCCAGCACAGCCACAGTGCCCACAGCACCTGTGGCACCCTCGGCCCTGGGCTGATGTCACAGAGCGGCTGGTTCCACGTTCTGGGCACTGCAGCCTCTGGCACAGGGCCACAGGGAGCAACATGGAACCATAGAATGGTTTGGGTTGGAATGGACCTTAACAATCCGACCCCTGCCACGGGCAGGGACATCTCACACCAGATGCTGCTCAAAGCCCCATCCAACTGGGCCTTGAACATTTCCAGGGATGGGGCAGCCACAGCTTCTCTGGGCAACCTGTGCCTGTGCCTCACCACCCTCACATTTGAGAATTTCTTCCTAATACCTGTTCTAAACCTGCTCTCTTTCAGCTTCAAACTATTCCCTCTTGTTCTATCACTACTTGCTCTAATAAAAAATCCCTCTCCAGCTTTTTTGTAGGCATGTCCGCTTGTGGGATGTGGGTGTGCAGGCCCTGGGACACAGGGAAGCGCAGATGCATTTGTCAGCAAGATGGACAATTTTGCTTTCATTCATTAAAATATGACAATTTGACTGACTTTTCCTATCATGTAGTACCAAAGTAAAAGTCAGTTCGGTCATGTATGTGTGGTATTTGGGCCTGTGTATCTAAAAAGGAAAATACCTGTGTCCCTTCTCTCTAGGATGACTTCTCAACCACAGTGAGCACTCTTCTCTGAAGGACTATCACTGATGAAAGTACATGGTACTAAGAAGCATTGAGATGTATCTGATAAAATCTAGCTTTGCTTTCCATGCCAGCCCATATATTCTGAAAACCTCCTGGAGATCCTTAACCAACCAAACAAGAAAATATGTAACCAAAATGGCATCTAAATATTAACCTCCTGACTGATACAGATGTATACAATTAATATGTGTATATACACATATTATTCGAGTTACACAGTGCTTTCTACCCCTTTTTCTGTTTTCAGACAGAGGAAGGAAAAGACACACACAAAGAAGAAAAAAAGAGAAACTTCAAAGAGTCAAAATCTGTATTTGCAAACCAAATTAAATTTTTGGACACCTCGGTGCTTAAGCACTTTCTTTTCAATCTTACTAAAAGTGCCCAGTTTTCAGAGAGTACCTGTCCTCCCAGAGTGATGGTTATCTGATGTGTCAGTGCCAGCTGAGCACCTGCCATCATTTCTTATTTTGGGAAATGTAGGCCCCATGTGTTTACACTTCTTCAGATTGTCAATCTCTTTCAAGGAGTTGGCAAAAGGTTTGCTTTTGCATTGGTTTTACTTATCTGAGTTGTTTTCCCATTCTTACAATCACCCTTTTTCTCAGTGAGAGGTTGAATTTCTAGTGTAGTAATATCCATCCACATAAAAATGAGGGCTCAATACATTTTAAAAGGGAGAGTCATTTAATCATTGATGAAGGTACAATATTCTGAGTAAGTCTTAAAACCACCAGAGGTCACACATGGGTTTCTTCCTTCCCCTTTTCCTCTTCCAGCTTTTTAAAAAAAATTGTTTATTTGTTTGCCAGTACAGCTGGATTTTTAATACAACAAGGTAGGTAAAAACTTCATGTATGGAAGATACTGGAAAATAACTGCATTCAGGAAAATAACTGCATTCTATGTTTGAGCAGACCTAGTGATTCTAAACACACATTTTCCTGTGAAAATTAATGGTGTGCCTAGAATATGAAATGATGCTGGTTTGTACGACTTGAAAAATTTATAATGTATCATTTTAGTGAAAAACAGGAGAAATTAAAAGTATGTGGGTGTGGTTTTTTTGTTGTTATTTTTGGGGATTTTTTTGTTTGGTTGGTTTTGGGTTGTGGTGGGTTTTTTCTTGTTGTTGTTGTTTGTTCCTTTAAGATGGACATGGCAGTCAACACATTTGGAGAAATCTCATACAATATTAATTGAGTAATGTCAGCCTGACCCACAACTTCTGCTGGCATAAGGGTCATCTAGAAAGTTCCCTTTTTGGTGAAGATGCTGAACAGATGAATATCTGAACGGGATATATGTCTCATGCTGATTTGAAATTTACTAGACAAATACAGACTTTGGATAAACTACATTGTTCCTATCTTCTAATTTCAGCCTGTAGCAGCATCCTCTGTGTGTGGGTACAAACACTGGTATCTAGGACAGATGTTAAGTACATATTAGTATTTGTTAATTCATACAGTTTTGTGCTATTATGTCTTGCAATCAGTTGAGACATGTTTTAACCCTAAATCAATTCCCAAAAAACAACAAAAAAAATAATCAAGGGTACTTAAAAACTAGTTGGAAGTGGTGATCAGACTCTTCCATTAATTAGGAAAAAATCAAAGAGATGATGGAATGTGTGCTGCAGAAGCACCAGTGACTGCACCAAATAAGCTCAAATCAACAAAAAGCTAATTAAGTAAACATAATAACTACCTAAAATGTATTCTTGAAAGGTGAGAGGAGCACAGAGTATCTACAACTTCCAGAACAGAGGGAACTGAAACAGTGGAAGATGCTGGAATATTTCAGGACCTGGTAAGGGCCCTGGGCCATGACTGACACACAGCCAGACACATGGACACAAAGGATGTCCAAGTTGAAGGTGTTCAACTCCACTGTCAGCTCTGGCTTCTCAGGAGACTTGGGGTGCTCCATAATACTGGGGAGGAATAAATAACTGAGCCATTCACTAAAACAAACCAGTTACCTCCACTCTCCAGGTGTGGTCGAGTTCCCTAGAAACTAAGAATCCACACTTAGCAAGAATCCATGCCTGCCAGCCCTCTCATTTTCCAAACTGCAAAAAACCAAACAATAGTAAGGCCCAGGACAACTGTCAGTCCAAATTTCTCACTTCAAGTCAAAGGACTGATTTGACCTTTGATTTTTAAAGGACAACTATCATGGCTTTTAAGCAATAGTCTGCAGAAGAGATGAATAGCACACTTAGGATCTGCATGATTTATTTGGAAAAGCCTATTAGCTCTTTCTGGAGAAAATTAATAATAATTCTCATCTGTTTGTCAGTGGGAATTTAATGGAGGCTAAAAAGTCACAGAGTTTTCTTCAGATGGAAGTCTGTTCAAAACAGAACAAAAAATATGAGTTTGAGAAAAATACTTAATAAAGTCTTCTTTAAATGAAAACTACTCAAGTCTTGACTGTTAATCAAAAGAACATAACTTACTCAGCATCGCTGTACCAGAATCTGGCAGCAAGTTTTAAAAAGGAACGCTTTTCTCTTTCCAGTCATAATTTATAACAGCTGAATTATTGGCTATAAATACTCTTTTCTTTCTACTAATGTATTACGCTTCTGGGATTGTTCAGAGCAAATATTTTGTTACTAAGAGAATAAGCTCCTAAACTGAGGCTTCTGGAAAAAAAACCCTAAAACACATTCAAAGTAGCATTTATTCAAAGAATATCACTGTGCCATCTTAACAGACTGAATTTTATTTTCACTAGTATTAAAACTATTGAAATTTCTCACTAAATTTATTTTTTAAACATAGGAAGCTGCTGATTGCCATACACTGGAGCATATTTATGCATATACCAAAATTCAAGGTTCATATTCAATTGAAATATAAAAATTCAAATGGGATGAGTTAGCTGTTGAAAGCAGAGAGTTAGATAAGCAAAATACATTCCTAAAAATATGTGATCAAATTATAGAACATAGAGGATAATGATTTAATATACATCATGATACACATGGAGGAGCTTTTCTACATGTATTATGCACCTTACTTTAAAACAAAACCAAAAAAACCTACTAAAAAACCGTTTGAAAAACCGATACCAGCAAGATTTGAATTTTGTTGTTTTTTTTTTAATATTGCCTTGATAGATACTTAAAACAAAATTATTTGGGACATTGTTATGTGATAGTGCAGCTACACACAGCTCTTTATGCCCTTTATAGTCAGCGAGGTTACACGTTAGCGTTCTGTGTCACCAGCAGGCGTTACCTGATCGCAAACACGATACACGTCGGGCTCTGCTGGCTGCGGCGCGTCTGTTCTGCTCCCTGACTCACACAAAATCTCACCTATCACAATTCCCCCTATGTTTTTACACCTGGAGAGGCCAGAGGGAGGAAGTTTGTGAGCACAGGACGGCACAGTACTGTGGGATTTGGCTCTGGCTCTGGGAGAGATCCACGCGTGATGCTCGCAACCAGCCGGGCTGGAAAGATACAGGCTTCTCACATTAACGCCCCGTGAGCTGCAGCAAACAGAGTCACCAGACTAGCTGGCTCAAATTGTGTCATACTCTTATTTTTAGCACGCTATTATGCCTCTGGGATATATTTTATTTATCAGGGAATTGGACCAGATAAACAGATGTTGTAGCTGTTTTCTAAAAAGGGGCTTTATGCAACTCGCTGTGGGGTACCTGAAAGACTGTATGTTTTGGGGAAGGGGCAGAGTGAACATGTGAGGCAAATATAGGAGTCCTGAGCCACTTCTGGGAAATTACAGTTAATTTTTCAGGCAGAGACCTAAAATAGATCAAAAAAGGGGTTTTTATTGTAATTTTTATAAAGAAAAATAGAGGTTCTTGGAACATTTCTCTAATTTGAAGCAATATTATGAAACAGAACAAGCAAGAATTTGCTGGAGAACTTGGAAAATATGTCAACAGCAGTTTGGGATTGCCCAAAGGACTAACAGTGACTCTAATGGATCCAGCAGTGAGCTTCAGGTCTGCATTATGTGGGTGTTCCCTTCCAGGGGAGCTGCAAGTCCCAACAAAGGACACAAGAACTGTAAATTGCATGGGTTAAGTTGTTCAGTGTCAGCACAAAAAGCCGAGTTCTGCTTCCCCAAGCATCATCTTGGAAAGCTGCCCTGGTTTCCTGGCTACAGGACAGGGTCTCTAAGAGAGCTTGGAGAACAGATGAGAGCATCATCT
Organism: Promerops cafer; assembly: GCA_013398275.1. Lineage (NCBI taxonomy): Eukaryota > Metazoa > Chordata > Aves > Passeriformes > Nectariniidae > Promerops > Promerops cafer. Next base: position 1,239,752 of record VZSE01000391.1, read on the forward strand.
TGATGATGACACCAGGTTCAGTTAGGGATAGCTAACTGGGAGAAGCGAAAAAAAAAAAAAAAAAAAAAGGGAAAAAGACACTTTATCACTTACTTCATCAAGCAGTGTTGACAAGAAGTGGCAAAACTACACAGGGAAGGCACCGGGAAATAAAGCAATTTTGTGACATCTTGGGTATGGGCTGTGCAGCAGACAAAGGACAGAAACAGGGAAGGACTGCAGTCAAAATGCTAAGGAACAGAGGCAGCACAGAACTGAAAAAGCTTTTGTCAATAGAATTTCATACCCAATTATTGTCACGGGACTCTCAAATTTTATTTCCTGCATTTCTCCTGGCAGAATGCCAATTCTCACATGACCTCCATAATTTTTTTAATCCTATCAATGAAATTGTCTTTCCTTCAAGGAAGCCCATTTTCTTCCCTTTCAAGACAGCTGATTTCCCTTAGAAGTTGGAATTGTTTCAGAAGAAAACTGACCATGAATAGTAAGTTTTCTCCTACAGAGATGACCCAGCACCAGCATGCCAGCATCTCCAAGTCTTTGATTTTGTGACTATTATACAAGATGTAGCCCTCCCACACAGGATGCCACCCAGAGGCTTTTTTCCTTTTTCTTACCTGGGTGACAAATGGTAGCCCTAGGTGGCAGTTTTGAACACAGGCGAAGAGCGGATGAGACGCACCAGCACGGGATCCTTAGGAGATGCACGGGGTCCTTAGGAGATGCACGGGGTCCTTAGGAGATGCACGGCCTCTTCCGTGGGCTGCAGCTGCTGGGTATGGGCTGTCCCTTGGAGCATGGATCACAATCAGTTCCTAATCTCACACCTGCTTCTGGTTGGGGCTAGCAACACAGACAAAGTTCATCTGAACCTACCAAGCAACCTAAGAACTCACAGGTTATTTTGTTACTTAACAAATCCAGGTGTTCCTATCAGCTCAGCAGGGCTCTTTTCTGCCTAATAATTCCAAAAGCCTTTGATTTACCTGCCATCCCTGCCCCTGACTATGGTCAGAAGGGTAGGTGGCAGGGAGCAAAGCCTGATTCAGCAGCAGCTATTGCTCATTTTCTTGTCACTCTATAGGTCACTGGCTGGCAGAAATCTCTGTGGAAATGCATCTAAAAATATTTTGAAAACTTAGCCTCCACTGATGAGAAAATTAAGTGGTGACTCATGCTCCCATCAGCTCCAGACTCGATTACTGCAATTTGATGGACTGAGAAGCTGATGCTCCACCGAGACTGCAATTTGCTTAGGGGAGCAGCTGAGAGGCCTCATTGGCATTCGTTGTTTCCAACACATCTCTCTTGTCCTTTTAATCACTACTAAATTTAATTTCACTTCTCACTGAAGATCTCGCTCTCCACCTTTCTGGCAAGAGGAACAATCCACAGGCTGCTTTCATGATCTCTGCTGCAGCTTTAGATGCCAGCACAAAGCAGACTTGCCTGGAGCAATACCTCCAACCTGCATTTCCCAGCATTGCTTTCTCTAGTCCTGCACAGCTTGTCCATGCAATGCCAGAAGATTCCTTACCATCCTGCAGGGTGCTCTCTGTTGAATGAGAATTTTACAGGAACAGGACACATCAGCTTGGAGGAATTTAACTCAAAATGCCTCCTCATAGAAGGTGCAGTCTAATGATCACGAGCAATAGTGTAGTTGAAGCAAGAAAATAGCAAAGAGGAGAGCACGTCCCTCTCCTGACATTGTTCTGACAGGATGCTGTAAGTTTTGGTCTGGCAGACTGGGGCTACCCCATGGAAATAGAGACAAAAGAGATTCGGTTTGTAAGATGCTGGAAAGGGCAGGCCATCAAATCTAAAGTAAAATACTCTTCATTTACTCTCATCATGTGCTACATTTTCCCCGAGCTTTGTTAGAACGATGGCAGGGCTCTTCAAACAGCTTCCCTGGGGAGACTGCTCTGCAGCTTAACAACCCTGCACTGGGGATGTGCAAGTGTAACCAAGGGCAGAATTTAGTCTCTTGTCTCTTTAACGTGTTTGCGAGGGACTGCCTGTGTTCCTGGCACTTTATAATAATAGTAATATAAATGCATTTGGATTATAACCAAATGGAAAAACTATGATTTAGCCCTTTACTGTGTTGTAATTCCCAAATGCATCAACATCTATTTAAGTGCAAAACAGTCTACAGTTTACAAATACAAAGCTGCGATTGTCTGCTGTAAGGGTTCTGTATGAGATTATGATTCAATACAAAACACAATTCAGTGTCTGAAATTTCATTTTTAATGGCAGAATAACATCAAAAAAAGTAGCTCTTTCTCCATATGCAGTCTTGCAAAAAAAATGTATCCCAGGGACTTGGCCCTTTCTAGTCATTTCTACATATATAACTGCTCATCTCTTATGCACGTATGCACTCGCACATAAATCAATGTGCTTGCAGACAGACCATATTTCATCTTGCCTTCTAACCTCCCGCTGTCAAGATATTTCCACCAAAAAAATGTAACAAATAAAACTAACAGCTCCTTTTTCCCTGACTGCCAGAGTAATGTAGGGGACTACTTCTATAAAACCAAGCTGCTTCTGCTCTGTGGACAAGCTCAACTGCACGGCTTCTGCTGAGACTGCCTTTCTACCACATAACCTGTTCACATTAACCAAAGGATCAAGGAGAAAAAAACACAACCACATTTTTGATTTTAACTACATTAAAAATTGTTTATCATGATAAGTTATTGGAGTCATCAAAAGCTTTTCAATTTAATGCACAAAAAGGGAAATAAAACATTTGAGTAATTCAACACAAAGTGCTAACATTGCCCGTGACCTCTGAAGTGCTGTTTTATTGTTTGGGTGGGTTTTTTTCCTCTGCTATCTTTGGATGGGATTACGGAGATGCAGAAATAGAAAGTGTTGATGATCAAGAAGATCTTCATGTTGTAACAGTGGCAAAGTTCTCATTTGCCATCAGTTTTGCCTGATTATGTTTAATATCAGTTAAATTTAAAACCAAGAAGTTGAAAAGATTCAGAGTTGTTCTAACCCTTTACTGAAAAACTGTTTAGGTTCAATGAATTAATTTTCAATTGATGACAATTAGCAGTATTCTGAGGACTTTCTTTCCCCAAGTTCATAAAGTATTTCCAGACAGTTAATGGATTTTCTGTTTTAAAAAACAAGCAAAAAGTTTAAAAGCTCACCCACAAAAGAATAAAACAGATAACAGAGGTAAAAAATGTGACCTAAAGGATAAATAATTTGATCTTGTTTTCCTTTTAACGAAATTGAATTCAAAACCATTCTGTTTATTAAAGACATATAACTAGTCATAAAACAAACATCTTAACAGTCTTAACAGAATTGATGTACACAATTCAGTTTCATTAAGTATGGATTTAAAATATGTATTTCAGTTTAGCTTGATATTCCCTTTAGACCAACACCTCCAATACTCATACACAATATTTAAGCTGCCCCAAAGCAATCAACAAGGACTTTGTAAAGACTCTAACAAAACTACATTGTAAAACAGTTTGAAATATTCTTAAACGTAGGGAAAAAAACCCCAAAAACAAGGGATGTGTTGAATGGAATCTAAGCAAGTTGTTGGAAGTACTGAAAGGCAGAGATTCAGTACACAGAGGTAGCTCAGTAAGGGTACCTGCAGTGTTCTGACTATTTAGCATTGACACAACCACAGTCAGCTACTGACTGCTTGAACTCTTCCTATGTATTTTAAAAAAGGGAACACTGCCTCTGGGCCTGTTGTTTCACCAGTCAAAACCAACAGCAAGAGTCATCAATTTCATGATGAATCATTGGGATTAAGTCTTTATATTCTCTGGAAATTCAGGTTTATGGAAGCAGAACAAAAAGAAACTGTCCTGAGTCTGGACACAGTCCCCTGCTGCAAGTGAGGTTTTTAAACCCAGAGGGATTTTTTCCCATATGGAACCACTTAACCACTCAGAATGCTTAAAGAAGCGGAACCTGGGAATTTGGCCCAGGAACTCTCCAGCTCCTCACAGGCCCATTGATGTCTAGGGATCAGTGCCTGTGCTATCTAGGGATGCACTGATCAAACTGTCAGCTCACTGCCCACTGCCCAGTGGGAAGAGAGCAGAGCCCTGGGGACATGGACCGTTCCCCTCAGCCCTCCTGCCTACTCAGCAGGGAGAGCTTGATCCCCCTCCGGGAAGGAAAGAATTCAGCATGTGCCACCTCCCATACCTTTGTCACATGGTCCTTTTATTGGTGTGCCAGTTCTGAACAGGGTGATGCTGTCAGCTCTCCGTAGTTTCTCATACAGATGGCAACAGGGAGTGGCCATCAGATAAAGCACCAAGGATTGGTACCAGATTACTTTTTTTCCTGTTGTTCACAGGACTGGAAGTAACAGACTAGGTAAACCAAGCACAATTTTCTTTTTAGTAAGGCAAAAGGATATGAATTTCACATGCCTATTGTCACATAGGAGATCTTCAGCTTGTGTAAAGGCTTACAGCCTTATCAGAGCTCCAATAATCTACATTTGCTCAACACTTGCTCCGAGGTGTTTGCACTCAGCCACACCTTTAGCTGCAATGTAAACCATGACACGCACGGAAGCTCTGCATTTATATCAATCCCATATTGACTTATTCCTTTCCTTACTTAATATTTTAATGCACAATTGCCAGCACAGTTTTTGCAGATGGGCACACGTCCCAGTCTGGACTAGAGCATGTTTCTGAAATCTTCATCTCCCAGACAAGATGTAGTGCTGGCTGCATGTTTAAATATATGCCTGCATTTCTTTCTCTTCAATGCCTAGAAATAGTATTTTGTGTTCTTTTTTTATATGTTTATTAGAAAGAGTAATATTATTTTTTAAAAAGTTGTGATTGATTGTCAAATGAGCTAAGATAGTGTTTCTCTTACTATAAGGATCCTTTTAATTAGCAAAAAAAAGAGTCAACTTCCTTGTCCTCATAAGCTACTATTCATAACCAGTGCAGCAATAGAGAAAACATAGCTCGGCTTTCTACAATAAAGGCTCTGTTTCAGCATCCTAAATTCTCCATGCAGGTCTCTGTGCATTGCACAGGGGGAAGAAAAAGAAAAAAAGAAAACCAAAAATTCGTGTTCTTCGGGTAAATTATAAAAAGATCTCTGAGCTGCAAACACAAATACTTCACTCATAACCCAAGCAACAGACCAGTTCTTTGAAGAAGCTTATGAGGCATTTAAGATATACAATGGCACAATATCATACAATGGAATTGAAAGAATTTTCTTGAGAAACCATTAACTTTGAAGGAATGTCTAGACAACTGTGTCAACAAATGCAAATAATTCATGCTTTTCAGCTTCTATCCATTGGATGGCCCCATGCTGAGTATACACAAACTCAGAAGAAAAAGGCATGTCACAGTCATATGACTAGGGAGTGTAACAGAGTCACACAGAAATTCAAGTCAATCTCAGAAAAAAACCTTCAGAAAGCTCTTCCCCAGGGTAAGCCAGCAGTGGGATAGGCTTCTGGTCATTTTGGCTAGTTTAAAACAGAGACTTGTTGCTGGTGCACCCTGGCTTCAAAGCAGGGGCAATGGAAGAACCAGCTGTCAGTCATGACCATTCACTCGGTTAGAAAAATAAACTAAAGGACTCCAAAATACTGTACAACCTCTTGCAGCAACCAACAAAGTGGCTTCTGAAAACAATGCTTTTGCCAGAAATGCATCTGTAAGGCACTTAACAGGTATATTTTAATATATATATAGATATATATAAAAAAATAAAATATGCACTGAAGCAACATTCACAAAACCCAGCTGTGTCAATTGTCCATGTGTACAGTATAGTACATATATACATTCACTGTGACACAGGCCATCTCCACAATTATACCTTCACGGGTGCTTTGGGCTGCCTGGTTAATTTCAGTGCCTGTGAACAGGAAACAAAACAGTCACTTTTTCTATACCCTTAAAAGACCAGCAACAGCACAAGGTAAGGTTCTCATTTATAAAGGGCAACAAAACACTGCGTGCACTTCTGAGCAGCTGAGAGAGGAGTCAGTCAGGAGTGCAGCTGACAGGCTGGGGATGCTGAGATGATGTTTTTGTCTCTTACAGCCCTTCACAACCTCCACTTACACAGAGAGCCTTAACAGAGGAACCACAGGACTGTGGCTACAGTGCCAGTGAAGGAAGCAGAGATGGGTCTCAGATGCCTTTTTCAAAGTGACTGTTTGGACCCCACTCAAACCACCTGTGGCACAGAGAGAAGAGCTTCAGACCCACTTAAGGAAAGACAGTGAGGAAAATTTGTGCCAACACCTTTGTGCCCCTGGCTTCCTTCCACATTGGCTCAAAGCCTGCTCAGAGGAAAATCACTGCTGCAGTGGTGGATGCCATGCACCTCTGATGCTTATACTTCCCTTTCTGAGAAAAGGTAAGAATAAGCCAAAGCTCATCAGTCCGGAGGTGATCTTATGCCAGGGGACACCTGACATCTTTGTAGCTCTATTGTTGCTGAGGAAGAAAGAAACCCCTTTCTTTTTTTGAAGGCAGGGTCCAGCTCTGTGTTCCTCACAGGGCTGGCCAATTATGGTAGCTGAGCTATTTATTCAGTGTGAGACAAGAAATTCAACTCGGTGCTCATGCTTCCAGTTTGGCAGGAAGCAGCCTCTCTAACTAAGGAGACAAACATGGCAGGCTTAGAAGGCGTTTGGTTTTCAGCTGCTCCTGTACAGCAGTGTGGTCAGTGGGAAGGGTGCTGCCTGTTGGTGTGCTCAGCAGCAAAAATACTCTGTGCCTTCTTAGGTAGGACAATTAGCCCAGGTGAGAGGAAATTAGAGAAATTAGTGAATTCCTGAAATTTGGAACCTCCGTTTTCCTGAAGTCTTTTGGGTGAAGAGCCTTGACAGACCGGCATTTGTCTAACTTCTTGTTTCCAGCAGGTTGGCTAAACAAGCAATTTTCAGTCTGAGAGATGCTTGATGGGGCTTCTTATTGTAGATATTAACCTTTAATATTGTACACTTAAAGCTTGTAAGCACTGCTTGAAAATCACTCCAGCACAAATGTAAACCCTTAAAAAAACCCCAAACCTTTAAAAATAAATGGGATTTATTCCCCTCAGAAACACCAGCATTTAACTATTGTTAAATTCAGCCCTTTGAGATTAGTCTTTTGGATATTATTCAGCAAGAGACTTTGGAGAGAGAGACATCATTCCACACTTTGTTTGGGGAAACAATTTCTTAACTTTGTAGTTTGGCAGATTCTGCTGCCATATTTACAAAGTAGAAATACCTTAGTGTAGATGAACCTCTAAATATTTAAATTCAATTTCATACAACCCGATCACATGTACTATCATAATTAAGTAAGAATGTCACTGCAGTTGAGTACTGTGACTGGATAACCGCCTCCCCCTGCAAGAGAGATGCCAAAATGAAGCCAAGGTGTTTGTAGAAAATAAACATCAAGGGTGATGATGACATGTTTATTTTCAAAGCAGGAGACCATTATCCAGTCACAACATTCCCTTCTATTATACTTATTGCAACTGTACCAGACCCAACCTCATTGATTTTTTTCAAAGAGTAATTAAAATAACATTTGTGAATAATACAGAAGACCAACTGAAGAAACTGCTGCAACAGAACAACAATCCCCCAAAGTGGTTCTACGGTGGCATTACAGTCTGCTTAGCACAGGAGGTTTATTTGATGCTGAATGAATAAGAAGCTAGTGCTGGTGAACTGTAAATCTCTCCAGTACTGGTTGACTTTAGGATGCTCTGTTTAAAGGCTGTTTTAATTTGCAGCAGCTGACAGCAGCCCCTAAAGGCCCTGAGACTGCCCTGAGAATCAGGGAGGTCTGGATGAGCTCCAGCCCCACTCCTGAGATGCTGAAGAGAAGTCAGCATTGCAGGGACTGTTCTGTCACCAGCAGCATTAGCTTTAGGCTGCCTTTCTACAGGAATAGCATGGAATTTTCTTTATACCACTTGTAAAGTCTCCTGATAATTTCTGATTAAAAGAAAAACCATGATTTTCAGACAGATGGATAAGTGCCACTGGATTCTCAGATTTTCATTTTCAGATACTCAGACCAGTATGTATTAACAAGGTCTGATTTCTGAACACAGTTTCTGAACACTTAGTTTTCCTTCTTTTTTACGGTTCAGGTAACACATGAAAATCACTGATTTGGAGAATTTTAGCATTCAAGATAGCAAGGTTACTTTAGTGGTGTGAAGCTGTAAAATGACAGCCACTGGGTTTTGCTGAAAATTGGAAATATGAGTGCTATCAATAAAATTTCTCCACTGCTAAGTAGAGAATGCAGGGTACTGATGGAGCTGGGCTTCCCACAGTAGGTCTCAACCATCACCAAAAATGGCTGCCAAAAGTTGCTTCAGCTTCTTGATCTTTATTATCTCAGAACATTAAAAGACAGCATTAAACTCGATTTCATGGACTAGCTTTTTGCTGGGTGGTTGTTCTGAGAACCTGACTAAAACCACTACAATTATTTCACATAGCTCACAGAATGGCTGTCAGATGTCAATACCTTCAATTTGTACTGAAAAAAGCATAATTTGAATCAGTGATGTTGATTCCAAACCCTCCAGGTTATAGTCTATAATCCTACAAGTTATCCCATGCCTTAATTTTGGCATGAAATGGGATGCCCCAGACAGCTGTAGACTTCTTGCTATTGTAAAGGGTGACCCAAGTCGGGGGGGAATGGGAAAAAAAGCTTTCATCCTGCTTCAATCCAGTTCAGAAACTGTCCTTATTTTACCTCATTTCCCCAGCTCCCATGCCAGCCAACACATCTTTGTCGCTTCTCCATAAAGTAGATCCAAAGCTGTGATTATTAGTCAGCTAATGGATGGAGACATTCTTATTGGGCATAGTCTGAATTCGTAATTTGAATGAATTTGTAATTTGAATTAACTGTAGAGGTCTAACATCATGCTTTGAACTTTTTCAGTCTTTTCAATCTCCTTTTCAAGTGGGATAAAGTTCTGTACTTTTCATTTGATACTGCTGTGATTATCACTGTTATAGAGGAAGCAAGGAAATAGAAAAATCCCTACCACAGAAGGAACCCCAGGAGTTCAGGACATGTTTAGGTATTTTTCCCCTTACAGTACACTTGCCATTGTAAATCAAATCCAGCAATCCTTACCTTTTGCCTAGAAACCATCCAGGATTTTATCGTTGGTACCAACAGACTGCCAAGAAGGATCTGAGCAGGATGATAGATGAGCAAAGGGACGGAAATTAAGGACAGGTGTTCATAACCTGCAAATACTATCTTCAGCATGGGAATCCCTGCAGGCAGAAAAACAGGACACAGACTCTCACCTCAGACTCTGAGCTCCAGATAAAAGCAAAGCATTTTATGTTGCACTGACATTTCACAAAAAAAAAAAAAAACAAAACCCCAAAATCCCATAATGAACTGAAGTGTTTTATATATTAAAAATCCAACCCAAATGAGCAAGAACATGAAAACAAAAAAAACATGGTAGAGAAAGTTCTGTGGCAGAAAGGGTGGAGTAGGGAATGCCATAAAAGATCTTTTCTAATTATGCTAATACAGCAGTAAATAAAAACTGCTGCTGAAGACTTATACAATATACATGATATACAATACATTCTGCTATAGCATGACTGTTCAGTTGCTGACCACAGTTCTGTACTGCTTCTTTACTTCTTCCTCTCACTGGGCTGTTCTGCGTTCGCATGATTGTCCCCCATCCAACCTGCCCAACTCCTGCTTGTAACCTTTGCAACCTTTCTTTGGTCTGTTCTCCACTGGAGGAGGGTCATGTTTTGCTTGTACACTCCCTCCAGTTGGTGAGCATCCAAATGAGAGCCTTCCCTGCTTTGACTGATCCATGAGACAGAAAAGGTTTAGTCAACTGGGTGAGCAATATGAAGTGATCCTGCCCATGAAGAGTTAGGCAGCAGCTGGAGTACAGAAGTTGCTAGATGCTGGAAGAAGTGAGTGCTAAGATCTAGAGATGAGGCATTTTTTCCAAGAGCTGGAATTTACACTCAGTAGTGCTAATTCTATCAGGCATCTCCATGCACAATCCTCCTGCTTGATGATGTGGTATGTAAGACTGAGTTTTATTCACTTCTGCAGTAATGAAACCAATTATACCTACTTTGAACATATTACTGTTCAAAATTTTATGTTTAAATCTTGGAACTTTGCTACCATGCTCCACAAAGTGCAGGTGTGGGGAAAACCTGCAACCAGTTGTCTTGCCTGACCAGATATTTGCACAGCTGCCAAAAAGAGCAGCTGTGATTCCTCAGGAGCCTCCTGAGAATACACCTTATTTTCTCTCTCATCTTAAATGTCACTCTAGGAATCCTCTGCTGGCATCAACCTTGAAGTGGAGCAGACCACGCACAGTTTTCACAGAGCTCATCCGAGTGTCTCATAGAATCACAGAGTGGTTTGGGTTTGAAGGGACCTCAAAGAGCATCTTGTTCCAGCCCCCTGCCACAGGGACACCTTCCACCAGACCAGGTTGCTCCAATCCCCATCCAACCTGGCCCTGCCTTGTCTCCTTTCTCAGTAATGACAAAACACTGAGCTTTGTGCCACATACCCTCCATTTCCCCAGGAGGAGATGTTTCAGATCAGCCAAAGCTGTCACGTTTATGGAAACTTTTTTTATATCTTGGATAAACTCCCATTCTCAACACCATTTCAGGTTTCCTTTAATAACACTGATGCCTCCCTATGTGAGAAAATAGCTTATTTGTTGAATATTACTACTTCACCAGTGCCCCACTATTGTTGACACGTGTCTAGGCTTGCTGAAATCTTCATGATGTTTCCACAGTACTACTTCTTGTCATTATTATTATTAGCTTCATCACATTACACCCCTAAAAATCTCATGCCTGTGCTAGTAGCCTTTACCTATGTGTATATTTGCAGGGATGGATTTAAATAAAATAAATAAAGGTATGCATACTTTATTTCCAGTATTTTAATTACCTTCAAAACAACATCATGGACCTATCACACAATTGCTTATTATTAACACAAATTTCTGGGGCTTGGGAATAAATAGTATTTAGATAGAAATTAAATGGGCATTTGCATTATATTAAGGCATGTAATTTACCTCAAATGTCCATCATACTGTTTTTGTAAACAGATAAAGGTTTTATTGCCTGTTTCTACATGTCAGATTGACTCTCGTGGGTCCTTTTCTATTTTCTAATCACAGAAAAATACACTAGAGTCCCAAGCTATGAACATGCTGTACTTCTGTTTGTAACACAGTACCTGGTGTTTTGGTAGTGCAATTTCATCCACAGATCCAAAAACATTTTAGAAAGCTGAAGAGGGCTCCTACAGAGAATCAGAAACACTACAATGACTAGCCTAAGATCACACAGAAACTAATGGCACAGATGTGAACAGAATGCATCCAAAGTGACTGAGACATGCTTCAGATAACTGTACATTTTCTGAAAGAAATATAAGAAATTCCAGTTTAAGAGGTAAATTCTCTAGAGGAAAACTATTTCTGTAAACTAGGAGAAGAAAATTAAAGTTGTCAAATATAAATACAAAATACTATCATTAGCTTGACAATATAATTAGATCACTGGGTAGAAAGAGGTTCTTAATTCTCAGCTTGTTTAAATACATGTCACAACAACAGGTTCCTGGAAGCTACTAATGTGCAATTAAAGTTCCTATTATTTACCAGGAAATGCTAACTGGTGAAAAGAAGAAATAATAATCATTTGCAGGTAAGGACTAGTCTAATGAAAAGCAAAGAAACCCAATCTTGTTGCCTTTTTATGGACTTTCTGATCTTTGTAACTCCAACTTTGCCAGTATGCAACTCTCTCAGAAAATATTTTGTGACAGAGATCCCCATAGTGTAGTCACAAACACTTGTGTCAGTAGCATTGCCACAAAGCTAAACTAAACAGCATGAGGTTTTATTCATTTTTAAAATGCCATCTAAACTTTTTAGTAGCAATATGTAGTAGCTGCAAGCATCAGTACGACTGCAAATGTTTTCCAAACATATAAAACCCATGCAAATATCTAATTAGGAAAAGCATGCTCCAATAGTTACTTTCACCTCTTTTAAAATGAAACACAAAAACAACTACATTTTTCTCATATATATATACATGTATATATATATACATATATATATATATACACATATATATACATATATATATATATATATACACACATACACTTGGGGAAAAAAACAAACACTGAAGGCTCATGCCACAAACACCCATTCATGCTGCTGTGGTTTATGGAGTTACAAGCTTCCAGCAATCTGGTTGAATTCTCTGCCAAAGACCCTCACTCACTAAATATCACGAGACCTGAATAACAAAGTTCTCTTCTGTGCTTTGGTGCTAAGTTGGTCAGCTTTGCTCAGAGTGGGGCTTAACAAGCATCCCATCCTCCTCCAAAGAAAGGAGCAGGATGAGACAGCAGCACCCCACCTGACTAGAACTACGGAGAGCTGCAGCAGAAGGGAGAAAAACCAAAGATCATTCTACAGGTATCCCTTTCAAACAAGATCATTGGTATTCCCAGCTTTTTACCCCAAATTTTCCTCTTCCCCTTTGTTTGGGTATATTTCTCCTACTTCTCCATGTTCCCATCTTCCTCCTTGCTCTTTGGCCCTGGTATTCAGAGGCTCTTTTTCTGTTTGTATTTTCTCCCTTCCTCCTTTTTCCCTCCTCCACTCCCATGCTTCCAGACTCCAAGGGTTTGCTTCCTAAGACCTTTGATTCTACTCATTGCAGCCATGTAAGTTTTGGGTACTTCCACTAAAATCACTCAGCTCCACTAAGGGCAGGGGCACCAACATCACAGTCCCACTGCAGCTGAGAGAAGACGACAAGGCTGTGACAAGGAGCACATTTCAGTTTTCTCCCTTTTTTGTGTCTTCATGCAGCTCTTTTTTTTTTAAGCACTTTGCAAACCTGAGGAGAGAGCAAAGGAAATACTGTTTATCCATGACCTTCAACAGCAGCAAGGAAGAGTGAGAGGGCTGCTCTTGCAGCCCAGTATAGGCAAGCCCTCCCTGCGCCCCATCGCTCCAGGGTGCTCCAGTTTGGCTCCAAAGCTGTAGGTTATCAGCCCTGGCCAAAGGCCACTGCTCCTCTAAAAACCTGCTCAACTGAAAGCTACTTAACCCTTCCCCCAGTCTGCACCCAGTATAGCCTCCCACATCCTCCCCTTTCCCCTTTGCTACTTTCACATTTCCTAAAAGGCCCATGAAAATATTATGCTGCACATCACTACATTTAGTTAACTGTAAAATAATAATAATAAAAAACCCTAAAATATTTGAAGGTATTTTAAAGATAATTTAAATATAGGACTCTTTTCATCTAGCTATCACTGCAGTAATATAAATGAAGCAAATTAATTTTAATGCTCCAAGGTACTGATTCTGTGTCACTGTCACTGACAGGATCCAACTAGACTTTACGAGATGGCATTTGACTTTATGGAAGTGAGCACTATGCACGCATTTACAATTTTACAGGGACTTTAAGCTGTCATGCTGAAAAATGTTTATAAAACATTAATCAAAAAATGCCTCTTTAATACAATGCATTGTCTGAAAGATGTTAGAAGGCACATATTGTAAATGGATTCTTTTTCTGACTAAAGTAATTTCTACCAGAAGCCTTTCCCCACTGCTATACAAGTACACAGTGTGGAGAGATAAAGAGCACTTTCTCAGCACATTACTACCTGATCCAAACACTTGGGAAATCACTAATGTACAGCATGCCATATTTTCATGTCACACATGACACATTTGTCTAAAATTACCCAACAGACTTTGACATTGCAGCATATTCCTTAGCAGAGCTTTCAACTGACATCTGCCAAGAAAGAACTTCAAGTAGGAGCTTTCTTCTTCTAACAAGCAAGTAAGAGTTTTCTTTTATCCTATACCCATGATGGAAATGATAAAACAATAAGTACTGGAAATCAAGGTTTTTTTCTATTTTAATATGTTTATTTTATGCTCGCTGGATGTGTAAGCTCCCCTTAAAGCACTGTTTCATCATTTGCTGTTTTCTATTACATTGCAATGGGTTCAGAGAACTTAATAGAATATTATTATTACCACCAAAACACAGGCCATTTTCTCTCACACCCAAAGCAGAATTATTGCTAGTGCTCTACTTCCATACTTCACTGTATAGGTTTTGCCCCTTCAGTGTCTTCATAACAAACAATTTATCCTAAACCTTTATTGCCAACATCACTGAAACACATTCCACATCACAAAACGCTGCAGCATTTCTTCTCAGGAAAAGAGATTTGGGGCAAAACAAGGAGGTCATCCTAGGGCTATGGAACCATCAGGCATTCAGGAATCAGAATGCCAAAGAACCCTCACAAAGAGGCAGTGGAAATACTTGGAAGAAAAGCTTTAGCCTCAGAATTTTTGCCTCTCACTTGTACTTGTCAATGCATTTCAGAACTCTCAATTGCCACAATTTTCAAGTGCAATACACAAAATGAATCAAGTGCATGATGGTAGCTTCTCTGATGCTCTCCATGCTACTCTCTTACTGAAGGATCCTCTCAGGGGTTGATGTGAAAGGAACATTATTGGTCAAACAGCTATTTCTTTTTTCATCTGAGAAAAGGCCTGTAAAGAGGGGCATATATTCCACTGAACCTCTCCCAAGCTGCCAGAGCAGGGCATGTCTGAATTTAGTCTGCAAAGACAGTGCCAAATGAGCACCTGAAATTTGACTGCCAAGTTTCAGAACAGCTCTGCATGGAGCCCAGTGACGGCAGGGCAGGAAGGGCTGGTAAGATTCAGCCAGTGTCCAATTTAGAGGTGTAGAAAAGAGTTGCTCATGCAGAGAGCTGCCAGAACAGCAAGATACTGCTCATCTCTTGAAAACTTTCTTAAGGGTTTCCGTGTTCCTTCCCAGGCAAATCATTGCTGTGGTTAGTTTTGAGAAGACAGAAGGTCACACACTATGCCTGTCCTCAGTGAAGCCAAACCAGGGAAAGATGTTTCTTCAGACTGTGCTATGACATACTGAAATCACGATAGAAGAAGATGCTTTTGACAAATTAACTGGATTCTTTTTCCTACATCCATGTCCTCTCCAAAGCACACCCTGAATTCAAGTTGAATGCTTTTCCCTAAGGACCAGTTTCTTTCAGGTATGGGAATAGCTAAATGATACTGAAACCTCTAACAATGCAAATATTTGTTTGCTACTGAGTATTCCCATTCCAGCCAAAGAAAGCACCTTCCAATGTAACAGGAGATCACATTATATTGCAGGGAGAATTGTGCCCTTTTGCCCACATACATGCTGTATGAAGAAGACTCATGCCTAAAACATTCTCAGGGAAAAAGAAGACCTTTTTTTTTTCAGCATGTTTTCATATTTCAGGTCAGTGACAAGTGTAATGGAAAGCAAAAACCAGGCTCATGGAGTGGTTCAAACAAACATCTGAGGGGGAGATTACCCAAGGGACTGTGGGATGTTAAGAGACTCTGGAAGAACTGCAGGGGAAACTGCAAAAATGGAGGCTGTCCTCGCTCAGTTTGGAGATGTGAACCCTAATCTTCAAAAACATTTCTCTCTCTTTGGGAAAGAACAATCCCCTTACGTTACATTAAATGATTTACCTCTTTGCAGGGCTAGAATTACTGGGAAGGCTCTGCCCTTAATCAGTGATGCGGCCACATACTGGCCATACAGTTCTGTGGGATGCAAGAATTCATGCTATGTTATAAGAGACTGGACTGGTCTAATATTTAAGTTAAGGAGGAAGAGGAATTAATGAGAAAGAGGATTTTCCTTTTGGTGTAACTCTAACAAGAATTTGAAAAAAGAAGAAAACCAAATATGCTTTGAATGCTTTTGCTCATTCTTTTTCTTCAGGTAACTGGCCCACTATACTCATATAGAAATCAGTAATTCAAGTGCAATGTAAGTACAGTTACCAGGGAACAGCACATCTTGATACTGTCAAAAGTTTTAAGGAAATAAAACTTCAAAAGCTGTGAGGAAGAGAAAGAAAGCACAGTTTGTCTGTTTCTGGGGCTTCAATGGGTGCATTCAGATTGGAAGTGATGTTTAATGAACAGCATAGGCAATCTTACCAGCTGCTAACAATGAAACATTTAACACCAACAACTGCAGACTGGTGCCTGAGACTCCAGAACACCTCCACCTGGCTGACAGTATGGTGGTAGGAATTAGTTAACAGGGAATTCAGGAACGATTTGAACCACCATAAATCATTTTTCATATGTGACTTATTCTTAATTTGGCACCACAACGTGGACGTAGCAATGTTGTAAGCCCACACTCACACTTCAGAGCTTTTTTTAATTCTTGGATATCAGCTCACGCTTCATACACACACCCTACTCAAAGCACAGGCAGGAAATTGATAATGAATTACAAATTTGCTATCAAGAATTAAGCTACAAAGCTAAAATTAATAGAATTTAAAACCCTTTTTAGAGGTTTAGTACGGGAAATATACTAATGAAAGGAATTCTGGACAAAGAGATGGACAAGCAACCTAAACCCACAAAGCTGAGATTTGATTAATTTGATTATTTCCTTGAACACTACTGCCCTTCCACACACAGCTGAGGCTAAGATTTCACAGTATTAAAGTTTTGATTATATAGATTTATCTACACATATTATTAAAAAACATTTAAAACATGTTTTATAGTTGTTCTTATTATATTTGTAAACACAGGCAGAAAAGGTTTAGGCTGCAAACTGTTTCATACTATCTTTTCATAGATTTTTTTAAAGCTTTTCTCCACCTGTAACCTTGATGCAAAGGAAAACATGATACACAAATTCATTATAAATAGTAAACCAGGAAAACCCTTCTTTTCATAAAGGAAAAACCTATAATTTTTCCTTTATTCGTCTAATTTCTGTAACCAAAAAAAGAATATATGAGGCCAGAAAATCTTACTGCTCCATTTGAGAAGGCATTTTGAGAAAACAGCTCCCTACACCTTGAAATGCTATGGGATACTATCTCCTATTCTAAAACTCTGTGGATAGGGTTATGTCCTTGCAGTGGTCATGGCAGCTTTTAGAGTTGGATCCCTGCTCCAGACTCCCAAACTATCCTGCAATAGGAGATTTCCAGATTCCACTGCTGCTGTTGATTTCTCACTTCTTCACACCCACTGCTTTAGAAGTGTCTGGAGGCAGCAGCTCAGACTAGCTGCCAGAAGGTGCACTGAGAGCAGCAAATGTGGATACAACTCTCTCAGGGAGACTCAACATCATCTTCAGTAGTCACCAGCTTTAGTATGGGTGACACTTGTAGCCTCTGCCAGCTTGAGGTAAAAAAAAAAAAACTTGAGTCATGTCCAAACATGGATCTTCCCAAGGGTAGCCTGTCAGCTGTCTGCTGAATATAATGTACTTTCTTAAAGTAGATAAATTAACTTTAACTGGTTTTGGTGGGGAGAGAGAGCTCCTGTGTCATCATCATTTTACAGATGGATATGTGTGTTTACTTTTTTTTTATTTCATTATAAAGAGGTATGAGCTTGCTGTCATTAAAAACCTGAAATCTGGTTTTTAGTGTCTGATCCAATTATGTGTGCTTCTGGAAAGACACACAACCAAATAAATAATTGGAGAGGCACAACTCTGAAATGACAATTGTTATTCATCGATCTCTTTCTGCAAGTCGAGATTGAGAGATGTAAACTTCAAGTGAATGAGATCTCCTGGGTGAGATTCTTCAGTTCAAACACAGTAAACAACTGTTGTCCTCTGATGCACATTTTAGTACTGCTGCAGGCAAACTTTCTAAATATTAATAAAAAACCTATACAGATGAAAAGGAAGCCCTGGGAGCTGGTACAGAATTTCTTGCCACATTCTAGGTCTAATCAAAGAAACATACGATTCAGGTCAGAAAGGAAAGGAGATTCCCCAATTTGCTGTAGTATTTCCCCTTCTGGAATCACAGAGGGGTCAAAATTGACTAAACTGCAACAGATTAAATGTATTAGATTGTGATAGTTAGGGTTAAAAAACCCAAGGGAGAGCCAGGTATTCTGTGCCCAAAAGCCACCATAACCCACTGGATTATGTCATTTCCTACTGTCAGAGTGGCCTGCCAGCACATTTCCCTCTGCAAAGTTCAGACCCAGGGATGCTCTGCTCTGAAGGAGGCAAACAGGGGCCAGCAGCGAGAGAAAATAAGAGAGGAGCTCTGGCACAGATGATCCCAGTGAGCACAGCCTACCCAAAACTGACAGTCTGACTTCCTGTGAAGACAGTCCCCCAACGTGAGGGATGGTGTAAGTACTACAGAAATGCTTTCATGTGCAAGATAGCATCTCACCTCAGCAGGGGGGACTGGTGTGTGCAAGCAGGAAACACTCACCCTATCCCCAGTTACAGGAATCTTCTGTCTGTATTTTGGTCTGCTAATATTCTGCTAAAATCTGTATAAAATCTTGTATTATATATATATATATATATATATATATCCAGATATACATGGTTTTGCAGCTGTACTGAAAATAAGTAACAGCATTTCCCAGGCATTTTCTGGGGTCTACTGAGAAAGAAGACATGACAGTTACTTGGTGATAACCTGACTGATAATACTGGTGGGTAAGAACCAAACGTTGGCTCTAGAAGACTGCCAAGCTAAGAAATGTGACTCACCTGCCTACAAAACAAAGATGCTAACAGGAGAAAAGGGCAGTAGATCAAGATGCTTCCGTTCTCCCCGCTGTCGTCTCATGTAACACAAATCCCTTGGTTCTTATTTTCCAGAGACAGAGAGAAGAATCACAGAGCTGAGGAAAAAGCCCAGACAATAACCTGCTGTTCCTTCCAAGCAAATGCTGGGCAAAGACTGAAGTTATGAGAAAAAGACTTCATTTTGGCCCAAAGAATCACCACATTAAAACTTAAGAAAGGTTCTAGCAGCCATTAAGCCCACTCCTGAGGGGTCTCAGAAGCAGAAATGGGAGAGTTCTTAACTTGCTGGCCAGCAGTGAGGGGTCCAGACACAGCCTCTAGATGACACTCATTCTTTGAAGCATTCTCCTCCCATCAGCTTCCCTTCTGCCCCGAGGGACAGCACCCACCAGTTCCAGGCAGAGGAGTAGCCAGATCGTTGTTACTTACATCACCCTATCAGACACCCGGGGAAGGAATGAGACTAAAAGCCTGTAAAAGATACAAATGCAAATTCAAGCACTAGCAACACCAAGAGGTATGACAGGATGTAGTAAAGTCTCCTGTCCAACACTCATGGGAAAATTCTGGAGGTGAAAAACAGCATCAAAAGTCTTACTCTTGAAAACTTTCAGAGAGAAATTAACCAGGATTATTTTCTATATCTTTATGTGAAAGGCAGAGAACCTTGATGAATAACTGCCTTAGAGGAAAGTTCTCTGCCAGGAGCAGAGAAAAACCACTACACTCCAAAAATACCAGAGAACAGCCTGAATACTCGCTTAGGGCAACACACATGATTTTTCCATCTTACCTTTCTATTACAGAATGATTAAGAGATGCCTCCTTTTTAAAATCATCCACCTTTTATCTTAGCACAAGTTAGAACATTTTAGTATTTTTCTATTTAAAGGAGAAAGGTGATTATCACCATACAATAAAAAAGAGTCTACAATGGACCACTACAGCATTTCAATGTATTATTTATCCTGAAAAATCTTTTAAGGTGATATCTGTAGAAAGCATGATAGAAAACTGTAGATACCTGGGAGCAGATTGGAGCTATATGTCAGCATGATGCCCTCTGTCCCACTGTGCAGCTGGGGAGCTCGGGGGAAGGCACGGGCTGATTAATCCACAGCCTGGACGATCCCCTCGCAGACATTCCCCTCTGAATCTACTTGTGCACTACATCAGGCTCTTAAGCATTGTTAAAGTACAGGCCATTGCTCAAGTACTCGAGCAGTAAGAAGTTGAGTACTTAAAAAAAAAAATTGAATTAAATTAAAATAAGACAAATGAAAGTTGGTGTTTTGGTTTTTATTTCTAGAATGAACTCTATTCTTGCCTGAAAGTATTTGGTAGGCTAGAAACTTTGATTGTATTACTCGAAGGGTTTCATGGTGAGAGAACTGCTACACTGCTGAATCCAAACAAGGAAAAATACATCCTCCATCACAAACAATACCCCAATCTTATTATTAGGTAGGGTTATTTTTGCTGTTTTATTTTACCAATCTGCTGTTCATCATACCTCCAGTATTAATATTTGCCCTTGTGGGACCCAAAATAGGTAACAGTACTTTGATTTTTGCTGATAAAATATTTTTACATAGTAAATACAAAGAATTAAAGTGAATATATATTTTTTGACAATCCTGAATTTTCCTTTCAGAGCTGTAACTTCTAGCTAGCAATTCACTCTGAAAAAAATAAAATAACATTCTGTATTTGGCTGCAACTTTTGTTTAAGTGCAAGCAACAACTGCAGTATTTTTTTAAATGAGCCACGGTGATAGCTTTGCACTTCCTTGAGGCCTCTTCTCTTCTCACTGAATGAACTCCAGGGAATGGCATCATGTCGGGCTTTCCAGATGGATTATGTGAAGCCATAGCTCAATGTCATTTTCAATAGCAAGGCTCATAATTAAAGGTCAAATAGTCACTTCATCTGCAATCAATCAATAGAAGAAGTACTAATACTAAGTACTAATCAATCAATGGCAAATGCACTAATAAAAGCCATGCATCAAATGTCTGCATATGTGTGTGCTCACATGTACCGTGCATATATGTGAGCAGGGAGAAGGACAGAAAGGGAACAATGTGGGGGTGAAAATGCCAGAGGCCATTGTGGATACTATATTTATCCTGGCTTCCTTGAAAGTTTATATCCTGCTTCACTCATTAGGTGAGATGCAAATAAACATTGGTTTTTCTGCACGTGGGATGTCCTGTATTCAAAACCCTGCCGAAGCACCCACCTCTATGCAGAGGTACCAGCCTGCACTCCCAACTAAGGAACACAAAGGCACCTACCCTGTGTCATTTGTCCTTACACAAACACGCCCTGCACTCTGATCTTTGAGACAAAAAGTGTGTCAACTGTTCTGTCTACAAAATAAAACCCAGCATATGGGAACAGCACTCATCTCCGTGCAGAGCAAGCACTTATTCATGGATGCAACAGTGGAAGTGGCAGTTGGCCTCATGAGCATGCACTGTATGGGAATTAGTTGGTTTCATAATACGGTGTGGGAGAAAGTGACTTACAAAAGTCTTCTCATGCCTCTCCTGTTACCACTTCTAAAGCTTTAAAGCTGTCAGCTCTTCTCCCACTTTAGCTGGTGCCATTCTTAGGTCCCCAGGGAATGGGCAAGACATACCTATTTTGATTTTCACCTGCCAAGCTGAGAGAAATCAGTTTCAAAGTGAAAGAACAAGTGTTGGAGGGTCATTTATACACCACCACTGGAATCTTGAAGACAAACAAAGCAGAGCTCCACAATGGATGTGAAATGAGAGCGTGAGCTGTGTTTGTGCTTTCAGGCATTGCAGTGACAGAGGAAGAAGGCAAAGCTCTCTACCATAAGGTAGAAGATCTCTCTGCATGGTTTATAATAAACACCTATGGACAAGCAGAAATATGCCAGAACAGCAAAACAGTAAGGGCCAAAATGCCTGTGTTTGTCTTGTTTCTGCTAAGACCAGGGTGGACAGGGAAAGATTTAAGTGTCATTCAGAAACAGCTAATCCTTAAAAATGATCTACTCTAATTAGATCTACTCCACGATCAGTGAAGGAAAAAATGCCACCTGCTCTGGTTAACATATCTGCTCACATCACCAGCTCAGGCACGTGCCTCATCACACCCTGGCTTTGTAAAACCCAATACTCCTTATTTTCATACAGATTTGTTTTCATACAGCTCTACAATATCTGGAACTGGTACTAACACCAAAGAGACTAAAATAGCAATGGTCCCAAACTCAGCCAGCTGGAATCTGGTACACAGCAGGCACACCTGGACACCCATGGAGCAGGGGTACACACAAATCCAGCAGGTACTTCAGGCTTACCAAGAACAGGCTCCCAGGGGACTGCCAAAAGGAGCATTTCCCCATCCCTCTCCCAGGATGACTGGAAAGCAGTCTGCCCCAAAGCTGACAGATGAACAGTTCACAGCTGAGCAACCACCTGAGAGTACCACATCCCACTATCTATGTTTCACTTCAACCTGCACACTTAGACATGGGATATCTGGACTAGGGAAAAATGGTATTTATGGCTGGGGAGAAGCTGCAGGAGTTCTTGAAGTCAAGGTGGCCAAAGCATATTTGCTGGTGTACTCAGGCAAAGAAAGCTGCAGAATACAAAAGCTGGGTCATGAGGCTATGCTAATATGAGCAGTAACTTGGAATTGGCAAAATTTGAGCCAAAAGGTCAAGGGAGCTAGGAACTTCAAACTAAGTTCTTCTAAAAACAAATATAAAAAATTGAGAGTGTAGTAGCAGAAGAAAAGTGAACTGACTCAGCTGTGTGCACAGTCAGGTCAAGACAGGCTGCATAAGGATGCTTGGTAGAGTGAGTAAAAGAAATGAACAGTCCTCATTTTTTGGGGGGTGATGGCAAGTCCCTTTAGGACTTAAATATTTAAAAAGGCTTTGTGCTTATTTTCTTAGTGTCATGGCAAGCTGGCAGAAATATTCAACAGAGCATATATAAAATATTCTCACTGGGGAGAGAAGGGGAAACTTGCACATTTGTGCTGTTAAACACAACCAGCTTCTCCAGCTTTCCTTCTATAGTATCACAGTTGTGCCCTAAGTTCATACATACCTCCAAACAGCAAGCACAGCAGTGTGTTTTGACTTATGTGTGCAGCTGCTTTCTACAAATACAAGTGTTACTGTCCTGAATACAAGCTCATTTATTAGTCCAAGCTCAGTTTCATAGAACATTTGGCTGGAAAAGACCAATGTCATTTAATCTATGTTCTGCTCCAAGGCAGGATCAACTCCAGCCATTTAATTCCCATCTGAGGCTTGTCTACAATGATAGGAGATTGAAGACATCAACAGGCAACATATTCCAAAGCTGAACTGTTTTACAGTTGACAGGTTTCCCTGATTGTTAGCTTAAATCATCATCACTGTAACAAAGTCCTTCCCTTTACAAAGTCCTGTGACAGAGTTACTGTCTTCCTTCTCTGCATCAACCTTTTATGCATTTGAAGATCACTGCAATATTTAAGTTATCTTCTCTCTACAATCCCAACTGCTTCAATCTACCTCTGGGGTTGTGTTTTTGAGGTCTATGATCATTCATGGCACTCTCTTCTGATCTCTTTCCAGTTAGTCCACATAATTTTTGAATTGTGGAACCCAAAACATTGTGCAAATATCAAAAGCCATAATACTCTCAAACCACACAACTTTTGCCACTTCTCTGCAACCCACAGGACCCTGTGTGAAAGGAAGGTAGGTTAGTTTAGTATGCAATGTATTTGACAAAGCTATGGGACTGTTACTCATTTCCTTGTTCTTCCTACACTGTTAAAATAATGTATTTAATGACTTGGTTCAGTAGTTTTCTACAAAATGAAATTAAAACTCACTGATCTATAATTCCTCGTCCTCTCCTCATTTCCACTGTAAAAAGAGACATTTTTTTTTATTTTTCCTTGTCTTCCAGGAACTCCTCCACTTCCCACAGACTTTCAAAGGCACTTGCTAACAGTTCTGCAGCACAGGCCTGGCTGAAGCAAAGAACCCTGAGGTGAGTTTCACTCTATCAAACTGACTTGGAAAACATCTAAGTCCCAACTTGTTCTTCCCCTGTTTCAGGCTGAGTTCTTACCTTTGTTATTGACACTAGCTGTGTTTCTCTTTCACAGATACACTCTTGAAAAGAGTCAGATATTTAGTCATAAATGCTTTACCAAACATCTGTTTTTATAATCTGAGAACAGTCCAGTTGTATTCCTGACTGAACACAATGGATGAACCAGTACCAAGTGGCTGTAAGCATTTCTGATTTAACAGTATTTTGTGAATATCCATCAGAACACTCTATTATCACTATGGGGTCATAAGTGACAAATATCTCAATGATGTTTTGATAAATGAATTTCAAGAAATAAAACTATCCTACGTGTCTGCAGACTTCAACACATACATTTTAATCATATTAAGCAAAAGAGTATTGTCTATTTGTGATTTCTGAATACACTATGTCCTTTGATTTTGACTTGTACATCCCAGCTTTTAGATGTAAGATTTTACTGTCAAACTGGGCAGACACACCTTGCAATCTCTTCAGAAACAAACCTGAAATTTTATCAGCATTGGATTAGGCAACAGAACAGAATAAGAACAGAAAGAAAAATACAGCTTTCCACAAATCAGGTGGTCTTACTCTAGAACCACTAAAATCTCAGCTGAGAAGATTGTGTTCTCTGCCCCCTAGGAAGCATTAATTTAATCTGTGCAAGAATATTATCCTACTGTTAGTATCATACTGGTAGCATTACTTGTCATACTGAACCCAAAACCATTTAAGCAGAAAAACCAGCAAATAAACAATTTTTTTTTTTCATCACAGCAAGGCATGAATGTTACTGTTGTTTTGCTCACAAGCTTATCTCCTGACTTACCCAGGGTGAGGGATTTGTGTGTAGAACAGAAAACAATAGCCACTGTGTCTGCTGGTGTGAAAGTAGAGTTATTCCTACAAAACAAAAGAGTTTTAATAACCTCTGATAGCAAAAACCTTCTTAAAACAACATCTATCAAATTTATTACTTTGAGGATCCATATACATGTTCACATCACTTTGATCAGTCTTGTGATAGAAATAATTCCACCCATAAATGAACAGTAGTGTTTATTTTTTTTTAGCAGAATTGTTTCTCTGTTGTGGCAAGCTCTCTAATGAATACACTCCCATGTGAAGGACAGGAATTTTGAAGACATGGTGTGTAGGACACAACTTTATTCCAGCAAAGTTTATTTTGTCAAACATGTAAAAGTATCACAGCAGGGGCCACGTGTCTCCAGAAAAGAAGAGAGAATGACCTATGATTTCTTTTTCTCGTATGGAACAGTAACAAAATGCTCGGTTTGGACAATATATTGAGTCTACACTAAGGAGTTAGCTTCCACTTCAGAGAAAAACTACATCTAAGGGTTTAAACACTGGGACTAAGGCCAGGAGGGGTGAGAAAATGACATATATAGAGAGAGAGATATATGACTGGCCAATGGATCACCCTTTGCTCCAAATTAGGAGTAATTCTATGAGATTCTAAATATTCATCATACTGAGCTGGTTACTGCTTAAGGTATTTTAGATTTCACAGTTGGGGCATGTCTTCCCCCAAGGTTAGGTCTAGCAGTTCAGAAGTTATTTAAAAATGCCTTTTAAGGCCAGGATATGATCTTGTCACAGAGAAATTTTCTTGTGGCACTAAAAAAAGCCTAAGTAGCTCTAAGACACTGTACCCTTCTTTGTGATTCTCCCTTATGGATACTGTATAATTTATATAAAGCACATGCTTGGAGTCTGCTGTACTGTGGTACTCCCCTTTCAGCAGAGTGCTGCTCAAACAAACAGTAAGCCTAAGTGAGAGGACAACTGTGGCTACTCCAACCAGCACCAGTGATGCCCTGAGTCACTGGCTAACACCATTCTCACAGTACTAGTTATTGAGAAGTGAATGTACAGCTGTCCTTCCTGGTTGATACTTTAAAAAAGGAAAAAAAAAAAGCTCTATCAAACATTAGTTCAGGACAACTGTCTTTTAAGAATCACCATATAAATGTAGCAAATTTGACATATAGAGAGAGGAGCGAATTGCCGGCCCAGCAAATGTATCTTGAGATGTAAAAAGTCAAACTGAGTTCTCTCTCTCATATGTCATCAGCATGTCTGCAGGGCAAATTATACCTTCAGTGACATCTGTGCAAATCCATTTTTTTCAGTGGATGAGGTATAGCAGTGATTGATTGAGATTTAACAACTCTGTAATTAACATACAAGAAAGGACAGAATTCAGGTCCTGCTCTCTAAGCCTATGAAACTCTAACAGAGAAAATGCAGTAAGGACAATATGAAATACCAAAATGAGGTCACCCCTATTCAGAAACCTGCCTTTACATATTTGCATAAACTTCATCACCCAAACCAAAGATATAGTGCAAAAGAAATATTCAAAGGTTGGGATTTAGCACATTCAATTACCTTGTGGAGAAGAGAAAAGTCAAAAACATGAAGCTCATCTGAACAGAAAATACTGAAAGAGAAACAAGCTAAAATTAGACCACAACTGTAATTAGCGTGAACATGCCTTTTGTTCCCATACTACAGAAACAAGGCTGGACCAAGTCTATCCAGAGAAATCCACTGACAGACAACCTTTAAACACTGCCTGGAAGAACAACACAGATCATTATGTCCAGGGAAGCTAGAATTAATGTTATGGCTGCACAAGTTCTTCCTGGGGTAACTCCTCTGAATCAAGCATTTCTTGACACGATGAGTGGCAGGAAATAGTGCATATGCTGCACATCTCTTTGCACAAGTTTTGCTTATTTGGGTTGACAACATAAAATCTGCCAGACATGCTCTGGTTGCTGGGCATTTAGACTCTTTTAGAGAAAAAAGGACAGTGTGTAAGGATGATCCAAATAAATATTCTCAGTCCTGGGTATATTACTCATGATCATTCATGGGGAGAGGCAGAGAAGATCATCACAGATGTCTGAATTCTCTCTGAGACAAAGGCTGATTCCTGGGCTGGGCAGTGTGTGTCAGATTTCCTTCAGGCTCAGTCAGCTCTGTAAGTGCAGGTAGCTGTGAGCATCCCAAGGGGAGCTCTTCTCTCTGCCAGCTCTGCTGACACCCACAGGGGCTCTGGGGGGCACAGAGCCCACCCTTGGACTGCAGAGATACGAGGAGAAGCCGGTGGCTTCCATGAGTAGCTGCAGAGACCGAGCATCACCACAGAGCACGGGGACTCACCACAAGGCTGGAGGAGAGACCCCATGACCTGCACAGCCCTTTTCTGAGTTTGTGGGTTTTGGGGGAAAGGCTTTTACTTGCAGCAGAATCTAGGGTGGGTCCTCTCCCTATTCCTTGCAAAACTTGTGAATGCAGTTAGGCTGACATGCCCCATAGGGCAGCGCAAGTCAAGACAATGCATTTGATTTTGACCCCAGTTTACAACTGGGAAACATGACAGGGATATCACCTATTACCAGTGACATTTTCTATTCTCCTTCATACATTTCCTAGAATGTATAAATGTCACCTCAGCATGCACTTAATTCCTCCTTCATGAACTAAGGGAGCAATCCATCGTTCCTGAATTACAATTTTTCTCCAACTAAGTACACTAATTTAATATGCACAGAAAAAACCAATCCCTTATTACACATAATTCTGTAAAGCAATAAGCATGTGTTGCTACCAATTATTCCTCGTGAACATTTTGCCGTGGCTAGAATATTAGCATAAAAATTACATAAAAACATTAATCAGCAGAATAACAAACTCAGTTTCACCTCAAACTCCTTGTGCTAATTTCACTTCCTGGTGTAACACAATACACGCATCCAGCCAACACATCCAATGGTGATACAGAAACTTTTTCTAGAATACAATGTGCATACCCATCTCCAAAACTTCCTTGGTTCTTGGTTTTATAAATATCCCAGAAAAAGTCCCCAACCAATTGTCTATTATGTTCCAAGTAGTTCCAATGCTTATGTTAACATTCTTACTAAGAAATTCCAGTTATGCACACTGGCAATGAACATGTAGATATGATTTTCAGTGTATTCCACAGCAAATGGCACATTTCATTCCACATGGCACAAGCACACAGTTGTCCTGTACATAAAGGCCAAGCAAGGCAACAGAAGCAAACACTATACATCAACTGTTCTAGGAAGAACATGTCTTTTTTTAATAAAAAAGAAACATTTTTTTTTTCAAAGTAGTGGTCAGCAGAGTAACATAAAATTACTTCATTCTAAGTTTCTCTGCATGTTAAGTCCAAGTTGAAAATCTCTGTACCATTCTTTTTTGCTGACAACTCTGCACTGATTTAAGTGCAAGGTCCTTCCTGGGTGCCAGTGCAAAGTAGTATTTATTCCATTCTGAAAAAAGCTCCATAGCATTGCTTCCTACTCCTCTGTTTTCAGAATAAAGCATATATATTGTACCTTTTATAATTCCATGTATTATTTTACACAGGTATAGTGTTTCATAATCCAAAAATATGCCACAGATAGGACAGAATTAAGATCTGATGCACAAAGGGCAGGGACAAATTTCCTACTTTAGTAGAAGTCAGATTTGGAGAAGATACATCATTTTTATTGGACAGAACCATATGCAGACAGACACCTCAAAGTAGCTGATGGTCTGATTTCTTGAAATCTAACAGCTTTAGAGTATGAGATTCAATTTATACTGAAGTATTCTGTAGTTACCTCTCCTCCATGCAAATTGAAACTCCTGTCTGTGGACAATCTGAAGCAAGATGGGAATTCCCTGCTGGGAGAGGAGACAGTGCCTGTACAGCACTGCCTTTCCCTCGGAGGGAGGGATCTGCGAGCGTGATTCCAGCTGATGGCAAGGACACCAGCAGCCTATTCTCACGTGGATGTTACTGAAGGCTGAATGACTTGAGTGCTTCTAAAGGAAACTCTAAGAAATGTGCTCATCCACAGAAACAGATCAACACATTCAAACTCCCAACTAGTTTCTACGTTTATAATATGCTAAGGAAGAACAGTTTAAAAATTATAACAGTGCTTCTGAGTAACAGCTCAACCCCAAATCTTTCCATGCTGTTTGGAATGTGACATCGGTGTATTTTATGGCTGTTTAATAGCAAAGAAGCCAAAATCAGAATGCCAATAACTGCTTGTAAAGTATGCCCTTGCAGAAAGGAAGGGTCACAGAGCAACCTTAGGCACACCTAAATAGCAGGGTTCATTCCTCTCCAAATGCTTACTCGACTCCCTAAATGCATCCAGCTCCTAAGAAGTTTGGCAATCTTTAGTTTGCTAGATGCTTTAGAAGCTCCAACACCATGCCAGTACCCCCACAGCTCCCCCACTACATGCAGCTCGTTACAGACCTGAAACACACACAAAAAAAGAGTCACTTTAGGGCTGAACTTACTTATGAACACAATTATAATCAAGCTGAATTTATCCAGGTCAATATTTGGATTGGCAAAAGTATCGCAGAACGTTGTGTAGATGATCATCAGGAGCACACAGCTGCTGATAGCACCAAATGGAGGCTTCTTCCTTTCAAGCCAGTCCTTGATGTATCTTCGGACAATCTGAAACACAGAAACCAACAGGTTGTCTCTTTTCAAAGATGCAGGGAGCCAAGTTGGGCATCACAAAGTGAATCTGACAGCGGAAAGACACAAAGAGAAGAGAGTAATTTGGATGACGGCCACAGTGGATTTCAAAGCTTCCCTGCCACACAACTCTTCTTCTGGGGAATTTAACATTTGTAGTGCAACTTCCACTGGGTGTCCATAATGAGAGTATATTTTCAAGTGCATTCAAACCCATCCTTAATCATGCCAAATGTTCTTTGCTAGCTGTCACTGAGACATGCCCATTAAGCCTCCCCAAAGTTTATCTCCTCTGCTGATACTAATGGATGTATGTAATTATCACAGTCCCCTTTGCATCAACAGACAATTCCAAGTGCAACTTTGGGAATCTTAAAAATCTGACATCTTCAGGAATTTCATGACGGTAGATAATCGAAAGTGATCCATGGAACATTTTAATATTTAAATCGCTAGCGATGCACCAGAAGTTTTTAATTAAATTATAACTCAAGCTTGAAAAGCAAAAGTGCATGTGTTGTGGGAGTTTAAATAATTCAAACTCTGAATATCTGGAGTTTTTGTAAATCCAAAGACAAATGCCATTTGCACGCTTTTAGAATACCAGAATTAACACATGAAAACAAGGAAACCTACTGTACTTAGCGGAACTTTTGCACTTTCAGGAAACAGAATATGAAGCAGTTTTTCAAGAATTTTTTAGAAACTAATATAAATTTTAAAGCAACCTCAACTTTCAAATTATGCTGAATACCATAGCACTAAGCCTCAGCAGATACAATGCATCTATTTTAGTCCTGCCTGGGGAGTCGCTTTTAGTTTTTCTGTTTACTTTATATGGTTTGAAAAAACTTTTTAAAGCTTTTATCATACAGCTGCAACTTGTGTTAATTTTTCAGCAATCACATTATCTTGACTAATTTCTCCTGAGGCCTCCTGATGTTCTCTGTTACCACACTCTTTTGGAAATCACAGTCTGGGATCCTGAAGCACTTCTACCAGAGGGCTCCAAAGGTGTCCCGTGACCTTCCCTTAGTGGTGCCATTAGCAAGCATCACCACCACTGGTTTAATAACAAAGAAAATCTTAGAGGTATTCAAGATTAACATCAGGGCATCAACACCAATCCTACCACAGGACCCTTTCACACAACAAAGGCCAAAGCCAGGAATCAAGTTGTTCTGTTTTCCTCACTGCCTTCCTGGCTTGTTTGCAAGTGTCTCAGCAGGGAAGTCCAGGGGGCAGCTATCCCAGTCACCACAGCAATGAGACTCTATCAGGGCACTAAAACTTTGGCACATGGGCTTCATGCCAAGCTAAGCAGGCTGGAGATCAGCACTCACCTCCCAGCGCTTGTGGGTTTCCTGCTGATGAAAAATAACAAATTTGCAGGAAAATACCTAAGGGAATGCTCAACGCCCCAGAGAAAACACTGAACTTTAAAATGTCACACTTGCCAGATGTTAAAGAGAGAAAATAACAAAAAATATAAGGCCAGACTTCTGAAAGAGCCTCCACTGGAGCTCCTTCAGCCACTGGGTACGAATAAGACACTGCACTGATAAAAGAGACACAAGAAAGTGAAGACATGCAGAGGGCAATGTGAAAGACATTTAATGGGAAGTTCAGATTAGCCCAATTCTGAGCAAATTTGGGACTATAATTATCAGAAGCAAAAAGCAAAGTCTTTCACTTCTAAAGTGAGCAGGTTTTTTTAACAAAGTTAAAAAAAATCCTATTAGCCCTTAAATTGTCACATTGCGGAAAAAGAAAAACTACTTAAGGCCAGCTATTAATTTATGGTCCTTCCAGAAGATTTATACTGAAAGTAAGGAGATGTTGAAAAAGAAAAGTGATTGTTCATTATGCCACGGTACAATTTCTAGTAGAAGTATTTAACATAAAAACAATAACCCTGTGCCTGTTCAGGGTCTAATTATAACAGATATGACAATAACAACATTATACACATATTTATCCTTGACTGACACAGAAGACAAAAAAAAAAAAAAACATTTGAAAAATGAAACTGCAAGTATTTCCTCAGAATCTTCAGTTGAGTGATACCTTAAATATCCATCTCTATCTAGCCTGGAATTTTTGTGAATCAACAACCATAAATACCAGTACAGCTTCTTACTGCATATTGTATTTTTTAAAAAATTACATAGTCAGACCCTGAAGAACTAAATTGTGGCTTCAGGAAATCATCTAATCAACCCAATGCCATGCTAAATGTGCACAAAAACCAGACAAAATACATCTTCTCTAACACAGAATCTCACACATTTTGATCTTCTCACAAGGTTCAACATGATCTGTAATTTCAGAGGTCAATTCAGCCTATAATCACTGATTCAAGGTAATCTAAATTCTTGTATAACTTGATAGGAGAAATATAACCCTACAGAAGCTCATGCCAGCTGATTCACTTTGACTGAAAAACAATCCATTTGTTATTCATGCCTGGCAGAGTTGCTTCAGGACAAGGATGCTTTGAAAGCCTTTTAATTCTTAACCCAATTCTATAACTTTTCAGGGTAAACACAGAACTACAAAAAACAAAACTGTGAATATTTGTAGTGAAATAAGGATAAATGCCACAAATACAATAAAGACAACATGCATTCAGAGCCTGGGCTGAGATACTAAAGCTTCATTTGTCTGAAATGCAGCAAAACCTAACAGAATAATTTTTGAATGTTATTATGAACCACTGGTATCCAAAACAGATGCATCACACTGATGGAAAAGAGCAAAAAGGGGATGTATTGGGTTTTGTGGCAAGGTTTGGTAGTGGAGCAGGCAACAGGGGTGGCTTCTGGGAGAAGCTGCCAGAAGCTTCCCTTATGACTGATGGAGCCAGTGCCAGCCAGCTCCGAGATGGATCCATCCCTGGCCAAGGCTGAGCTCAGCAGTGATGCTGGTAGTGATGCACTGTAAAGATTTTCGTGCAGATTCAAATGCCAGCTCCAAAGAGCAGGGAAAGGCTGACCCAGAGGTTGCACATGAAAGAACATGAAGGTGAATCCTTCCCTCAAACTGCAGTTTAGTGGAGAAAACAGCGGGAGAGAAGCAAAACTTTGTAGCAGGTGATATTTTATAAATAACCCACATGATGAAAGACGCTGATAAACTCACAGAAAAGTTAGATAATAAAAGAACATAAATGTGTCCAGCAGGCAACCACCTCCTGAAGACTACATTCTGGCAATCTCCAAAGGTTTTGGAAAGGCATCAGCTCAAATCTGCTTCAAAACACAGTTTCAGGCTCAAATTTTCCTCTTGCCCAGGATTTAATTTTTAACAACAAAGAAATGTAATTACACTTGAATTAACAGTAGTGTCCCCATTTCAGTTTAGTTCTCCTATCAGAATACTTATACCCACAGTATTTTTCCTACAGACTGCTCTGTATCCTGCCATAACCTCCTTGTCTAAACACCAACCTTCCTAAGCAAACGGGCTCACTGCTCAAATGCTTATTTCACTTAGCATCCTTGGGCAAAGAAACACGATCTGCCATTCCAGGAAAGCAGGTAAATAATGCTCATCTGTTATTAGATCACACATGAAAATAGCAAAAGGTGTATTACAGAAAAACAATTCACTTCTCTAATTGTACCTTGAAAACAGTCACACTGTATGCCCAGAGAAATCTGTCAGTAAAATACAGCTAGACTGTTTCCACCTGTCTGCCCAAGTGCTGGACACACAAGGTAAAAAATGCAACAAACAATGTAATTCATTAATGTTCATTATTAATTGAACTAAATAGGGCAAGGAGCTCCCCCCCCACCTTATATGGAATGGAATAATTTCTGACATTAGTCATGCAGTACATCTCCTAAAAATGATCTGGATCTGTTATTTATTTGTTTATTAAACCCAAGAAACAAACAAACAAACAAACAAAAAAACCCCAAACAACCCAAACCCAAGGAACCCCAAGGAAATGGATATGAAGTCACCTTTTCTGTTTCCCTTATACACAAGAGTCTCTCTCCTGGTATTTACATCATTACGTCAAATAGATTTTTCCTGATTCTACCAATTCTTTTGGACTGACTTCCTCTTTAACAGAATTTACAGTGGTTTTACTGCACTTCTGCTCCTTTTGTTTGTTGTGTATTGGTATGTTCTTCTAAATACCTGGGAAAAACATCTGGGGCTTTATCATCTCAACAAAGAAACACAAGTCACCTTTTCCTTGTGTTCAAACACATGAGTAAACAAGCTGAAACTGCTGGATTATCACCACACCTAAATGCAGCAATTACCTTACTTAATTTGTCTTCTAAGGTAAGATTCCTAACTCATTCTTAATTAATATTACTACTACTTATAGCAACAGACTTCTGCAATGAAGTCTAAAATACAAAATTTTCGTTTTCAAATCTTTGAGTCAGGCTAGATATTTTCAAGAGTCCAGTAATTTTTCCATATCTCTTCTTATATAGCGAAGGCAAACCAAGACAGACAATTGCATGGAATATTGGGAACTAGGTCAGTGAAGCCTGTAAGACATGAAAAGGTGAGAAAATGGGAAAAAAGAAAGAAACAAAATCAAGTAAGATGACAGCAGCTGTAAAAAACAGTATAAATAATCAGATTCTGGAATGAAAGAGAGATTAATTGGGTTGTATAAAAATATAAATGAAAAAAGATGCTAAGATGGACATCATTCACAGATTTCTATAGCATAGCCAGCCTCCATATATACAAGGTCTGCATGCCAGTTCAAATGCACAGACCCTTTTAGAAAGCAAAACTTGCACCACTTCAGCCAGACCCTGTCCTGATAATTTTGGATGGATTTTACCTGTGCAAAGGCATAAATTCCCACCTGTTCCTGAATACTGAATACTGCAGCAAAGTCAGAGACTTTGTGATAGTTCACCTGCTTTCCTAGGACATCAAACATCAAATCTATCCTTATGCTACAGAGTGTGCAATCTAACGTTTCCTTTTCTGAAGACAGGGTGGCAAAAAAAAATTTTTGCAGTCCGAGGGAAAAAAAAATCTTTTTCTACAAGCATCTTTTTTTTTCCCCCCCTCAGCTTACCAACTCCCCTAAAAGTTATCTTACTCCATTAGGTCAGTCAGCTTACTCCCAAGAGGTAGCTCCTGACACACATACACCTTTAAAGCAAGGTTTATGAAAACCAGGAGGCCATTTTCAAAATTAAGTTTCACAGTTTGTAGTAATTTGCAACTCTTCTTTCAAAACCTTAGAAAGAGGTGCAACATGGTAAAAACGTGGAGGGTGCCTGCAGCAGCAGCACCTTTTCTTCATATTTTTCATTCTGTGGAAACGAGGCTGTGTTCCTGTTTGAGTCAGGTGTTAGTAAGGAGTGAACTGTGCTCTGGAGGCTCTTTATCTGGTTTTTGGTTCTCTGCAACAAGCTCATAGGAGAGCTCATCTCCCAGAGTACCTCTCCTCCCTGCAGCCCCCCCTGACTTTGAAGAGAATCAGGGCTACTTCTGTGTGGATTTCATTTACAAGAACAGAAAGATTTGACACTGTTCCCCCTTGTTTTTGATAACAGTTCTGTTAATTTTTATTTCTCCCACCTTAGTTAAATAGTTCCTTCAACTTCCTATTAACTGCCACCTACCTTCCCCTTTTCCATTTCTCATTCTTTAAAAATAAATACCTTGCTAAGCTTTTTAGTTTCAATTTCACTTACAACTTGTATTGCAACTTAGCACCCTTTTAGACTTGTGTTTATAAGCACAGCTCCCAAATGCTGATAGGGCTCCTCCTCTGGAACATTTTGGGCAACGATGCAGAAGGCACTTAAAATCCTTTACTTGTAGGACATCAAGATTTTTTTGTGTGTGTGCCTAGATTCAGTGAGGATTTCTGTACAACTGGTTTCATTTTATAGATTTGGGAAGAAGAACTACACAGAATCATAACATTAATTTTAGCTTTAGTTAAGGTCTGGTTAACGTGAAGCGCCCACTTTACGCTGGCAGACAAATTACCAATGGGGCAACTAGAGAATGCATGAATGATAATGCACAGACAAGCTTTTTATTATTTATTCATAGAAAACAGTGGGTTTTGGTGTGCTGCTTTGAAAAATGTTCAAACTAGTAGAATATAATGAAAGCACAGTGAAAATTCTATTTCATTAACATTTAATCATAAATCGCTCTTTAATATAAAACATAAAATAAAAGTCTGTCATAAGCACTTAGGTGTAGGGGATGGGGAAAGTCTGCAAAAAGGGGAAAGGAAACATTGCGGTGGGTTTCACTGTTCCTGTTATCTGTCACTTCAGAAGAAAAAAATAAGCAAAGAAACAACAGTCTCCAGCTAAATCTCACAACTGACCATGAAGAAACTGCTTGGATATTTCTCAAAACCTTACATTTTGATGGCTAAAAGTATTACCAATATCTATGGACAGGGAAACAATGATTATAGCAAAATCACAACAGCTCAAGAGCAGCAATCTTACCCAGGACTCTGCTACCCAGATAAAAAATAATCAGACCTTAAAGCTGCCAGAGCAGATTCAAAAATCTTTTCCATGAAATATCTATTACCATGTTTATCGTATAACAAGTATTCTCAAATCCCCCTTGGAGGTATACAAGAGTGATGCACAAATAACAAGCTCTTACCCACTACAGATCTTCAAGGCTTCTAGGAAATTAGATCTTTATA
The DNA here is from genome assembly GCA_013398275.1 of Promerops cafer. Taxonomy (NCBI): domain Eukaryota; kingdom Metazoa; phylum Chordata; class Aves; order Passeriformes; family Nectariniidae; genus Promerops; species Promerops cafer. The sequence goes on from VZSE01000391.1 coordinate 1,275,836, forward strand.
AAATACTATAGATTATGTCCCTGTTTGAGACCTCTTGTCAGAGGGGTCTTATTCGTTACTCTACAAATACAAATGCAATATTATACTATCAGTACTGATTTGAGAAACATCAGCCTGTCAATTAGCAGAACACATCTGTAGACACTGAGGACACAGGCTACAACATTTTTTAGGTTCAGACAACCTGCACGTCTCTGACAAAGAACAGAGTGATTCTCCTTACTGGGGACCATCTATCAATCACTGCCATCTGTGAGACTCAGTGCCTTTCTGATAACATAGTATCTTCTTCTTCCTTTAACACTTCTCCTTCCCTAAAGAATGGTCCATCACCTGAGCAGAGCCTGTACCTGCAGCCCTTTACACATTTCAATGTCAGCAGCCAGAAGAGCATGTTTGACTCTTGCCAACAGTAGTCCTAAAAAGCTAAAAAAAATGTTCAAAAAACAGGAGAAAATAAGCATCAGTTACACTATTGTGACTTCTTTCTCCCAGCCATCATCAAAAATTCTGACAAGCCAGCCAAGCAACCAAAACTCTTGATACATTTTACCATAAAAGCAAACAAAAAACCCCAAACAGAACAAATCTAAAAGCACCTTATGTGCTTTGCTTATACCCCAGGGGCTGCTCAAACATCTAGCTCTGCAGTCTGCTCAGGAATTGAGCATTTAGGCAACACAGGTTCTCCCAGAGCCAAGATTTTTTTAAAGGAAAATAAAGCCCTTGGAAAACGCCTCCTTTAAGCAGCCTCCTCTGTTTTACACTGATGTGGTTCAAGCATAAAGCCCCCATTGATCACAGATGAATTAGGAAGGCTGAGGAGAGACAATCCTCCAAGCAGGCAGGTTTCAAGCTTGGGGTTTTTTTTTCCCCCAATCAAGCTCTTTGTTAGCAGGTAACCTGACCAGGCATTCTTCCACTGACTTTTCTGCTGAACAGTATGGCTGCATGTGGTAAGGAATTGATGTTGTGGGCATGAAATGACAAATTCAAATTAATTGCTGAAGGCATCATTCAGGAACTGTGGGCCATTATCTCCTAACACATCTGGAACCCCAGAGTAAGCGACCTGTGATTCACAAACATGTCCCTGTGCCACATGTTGGGCAACAGCTCAGTGATGAGTCAGTGGTGGTCTATGAACAAAGGGCAAAACTTCCCATTTCACTGGAGCAGATGAAGGGCAAGGAGACCTATCACTGGATCTCTTGGTATCAGTCCTTTTCTTGCTTATTGTCTTCCCTGACTCCTGCCCATTACTTCTGGATACCCACCTTCAGAAATGGCTTCTATTCCTATCTGGGCAGTTGGTTTACCTTTGTACAGCTCTAACTAATCAAGACAATCAATGTAGACTACTGGCATTTCTGATCTGTAGCTTTCATTAGTATTTCTTCTCTTCCACATCCTCTGAATAGATATAGTCAAGTGCAGTAACTTCAGAAACAAAGTCTTTATGTTTAGAGCAATGTGAGCTACTTCTGTTGACCTTTCACTTCAAGGAACTGCTTCAAACTTAAAGAAGAATCATTCTATTTCTTGTTGAAGTGTATTTATAAAAACCCAAACTATTAATTTGCCATTGGGTTACATGAGCTTTAAAATTCTCTATTTTTGCTTTCAGTCTTTATCAGAACTCCTAAATCCCATCTCAGTTAAGTCTCATCACAATTCTAATTTCTATCTTGTGATCACACAGAGCACTTATTCCATATGCCCTCTGCTCAATTCATAATACTCAGCCTTATCACTTCTTACAGCTGAAAGAACACCCAACTCCACCAATTAGCTCACATATCAATTTCTTATAACATCTTTCCAATTTCTTATTCCATCTTTCCAAAGTAACGTTCCATTATATATACAGATGAAAGTTCTCTTGAAATTTTGCCATCACTTTGTCCAGCAATCTACCATCATCTTTGGGCTTATTACATTGCAGCACAGATGCTGATACTCCATGGCTAAATTTGATACTTTATTGCTAAATTTGCTGTCGAGCATTTGTTTCCTAGAAATTGCCACCTAAGGCTTCCAACTAACAGCTTCCAGTGTTTGGACCTTTCAGAAGAGGATTCAAGTGCTTTTGCTTGTCTGCTTCTGGTGGACACGTAACTTTGGTGAGGTAAGAACGCAATACAGAGGTAGGTTAATCAGCAACCATTTGTCCTAATTAATAAGGAAATTCTTTGGCATTTAATTCAAAGCATGAGAGCAGTTCCACAGCCTTCAGGACACAGAGCTAATGTCCATTTTCCAGATCATATGGTTGCAGAGAGGTTACACAGGTGCTGATGCTGATGACTACTGTCATGCTTATCATGCTCGCCCCTTTATTTGACTCCAATGTGTGTTTTTAATCAAAAGAAACTTCACTAGGAATTTGTTAATTTTCAGTACATGCCAATTTTGAAAGTGCAATTATAGTTTGGTACAAGACTGACTGACTGTCCTGTGTAGCACAAGCAATGACAGATATTCTTAACCTTGTCCAGAGAGCTCCTTCATAGCCTCTGCTGTCATTTGCCTGTATTTTAACCATGCCTTCCATTTCAAAGTCTGCTTTAGGCTGACAAAATTCAGAAGGTTCCAGCTGAACCCAGAGTTCAATTGCATGCTAGAATGAGCTGCAAATCCCACTGATATTCCCTCTGTGCATTCCAAATGCCCGAGAACAACAAATACTTACAAGTAGGTAAAAATTAGACTTAAGGTGTTTTAGTGTCCAAGAACAGTGACAACAGTTATGACAACTTTTGGTCTTACTATTGTGATTTCCCACCATGACATGGGAGGAAAAAAACTAATATTAACATTTGTGAACAAACAGACACTACAGAGACAAGGATCACAGAAAACCATATATATGCAATTAGCATTTTTTACATTCAGTGGACGTTTTCTATCATATGCCATAAAAAATAAGGCTTTGTGTGAACACATGAACAATGAGTATAAAATTAAATGTTGAATAACTGTTCATTTCACAAATATCTTCCACCCAGTGTAACATGATAGAAAAACCCTGTAAAAATAGCTTGCAGTTGTGCAACTAAACCCCTTACTGTAAAGCATAAACAAAATGACCTGAGCATCCTTAATTTCATGATTTCTTAACTTGTGACCACTTAGCCTTTATATGTTTATTAATGTTGAGATTTTTTTACTCCTGTAATTATTAGTAGATACTACACAGGGAGGAAGGACTTCCTTCACCCCCAGGCAAAGGGCATGTGACAAAAGGACTGTGTGGTATTCTTAAAGCTCATTTGTATGGGGCTGGAATTTCTCACAGCCTGGGCTGCCATTTTCCCCACTTTATGTGCATGAGCTCCCTCCTCGCTCTGCAGCAGCGTATGTTTGTGGTAGGGAGGGACAGATGCTCAATCTCAACAAAGATCAATGTGGCTCCAGGGAGCACTGTAGCATCTTTTCCCTGATATTAGACTTCACTATCCTGAGGCTGTTCCTATGTGGCAGCTTATCAGGTTGCCAGTCTGTCTTTAAGATAGCTCTCTTTATCTTGTTTTTTTAAATAAGAATGTATATTTAAAAGACATACCTGTCCAATAATAAGAGGGACTACAACAGTCATAAACAGCTGCGAGAATATGGATGTAAAAGGCACAGAGGAGGATGATCCAAGCTACAAAATAAAGATATACCATTAACATTGCCCTTTTTCTTAGTATCTGCAAATTCCATACACACATAGCACACATTAACATGCATTTTATTTTACACATAAAAAATGGGAACTATGTGCACTGGAAGTAGCTGTACACGTGTTTAATAGTTAAGTCACAATAAAGCATTTGGTGTTCCACAAAACAGAACTAAACCAATCTCTGATTATTTTATAACCTAGGGTAATATTTCCATCAATATTCATTTAATTGAAAACCTGCTACACATAAATGCCAAGTAAATTATATAAGCATTTGTAGGATGATAGTCTAAAGAGGCAGGGAGTGAATCCTCCTAACTAAACAGTTAGCCTGACTTACTTTACCACTTATACAAACATCAAACAACAGAAGTCAGTGTCGTTATTTCAATAAATAAATGAAAATAATGAAATAGTGAAGACAACATTCATATGTTTTATTTCAGTGCTGTCAAAAAGGAGATATAATGGAAGTACAGAACTATTCTTTCATTAAGACAACTGAACTGACAGTCTTAATCTTCAAATAGGTGATCTCTCTAACAATAATTCTAAATGCTAGAAGTATTTTTTTTTAAGATGCTGGTAGAAAACCAGAACACACACAGTCAGTGGGAGTTTTGGAACCTGCTTCAAAATGTTTAGAAAAATATACAGTATTCTTCACATTCTGACTGGACTTGTTTAAGGCTAGGTAATTGAAAAGTTTCCTTTAATTTAATTTAACACCTCTTTAGCAGCAATGGAACATACATTAAGAAACATACACTAAGAAGACTGAATAGCATTGTCAGAGCTCCCGTAGACAGCCACTTGCTTCACGACGAGGCAAAGGACACAACATTAAGGTTTTCACAGACCCACTCTATTTTATATTTTGCACTTCACTTTAAAGATTCACAAAATGACAACATAACACAGAATCTTTTCAGCACCATCTAAATGATGCTTAATTCCTAAAACATGCTTACATAGGTCATTCTCATAAATTATACTCAGATTGGATTATACTTTTCACACTTACCTTCCTTTCCAATCTACCTGCATGACAGACAAGGTGATCATGCAATCTAGTAACTTTCTATAAGCCTGTCTTGAAAAATCAACATATGGCCATACAAATGGGTTTGGCATAAAACAAGATTCTTCATTAATTTGAAGAAGAGAAAAATCAGAAATTTTATATAGTGGAGTATTTTAATTTATGCAGAAACATACAACTGCACTGCTTTTTTGAACCTCTACATTTGTATGTGCATCGCTTGGGAAATGGGCAAACACACCTGTGGGGGATCTCCCTGGGCAAAGTGAGCCTGTGGTGCAGGCAAATGGCATCAGATTTCCTATGTCCCTTTCTGAAAACACTCTGGGTGGAGAGGCTCAGGAGGAACGTACAGGATCTGGCTGTTTCCTATGTGCTACCTTAGCTGGCAACATCAGCTAAGACTCAGTCTGACTTCTTAACAAATTACAACATCTCGTCACCATCACCTCCAGCCTTAATAATGTGGGCACACAGGAGGCAACCTGAGGATGACGCCACAGCTGAGAATTTTGGTCTGCAGGTAGGGACTAAGTGAGCCTAAATTTCCCATGGAGTCAAGAGGGAGAAGCAAAAGCTTGCATAGGAAGATTCACATCACCCATGAGTACCCAAGTCTGGCAGTGCAGCCACATTCCCAGGGGACACAGGGCACTCAGTGTTTCCCTACAGAGAGCACAGACTCCATCATCCCACTCATGATCTCCTTGTTGTTTTAGGTCTTGTAAGGAGCTTCTGAAATTTTAAAAGGTTCTTAGTTTTTCAAATTGTATTTGGACTTACTGTTACATGCTGAGGAGCTAAAAGCATTACTTACTGTGTATTCCAGGAAGCCTTTTCAAGTGAAAGTGAAGATTTTTAAACTTTAAAAATCTGCCTGGGCCACAGAAGAGTCAATCTAAGCAAGCCAGGACACTTGCACAGCTTCACAGAACTACGACACTTTGGCAGTGACTCCTGTGCTTTTCTACAAAAATGTTAATTGGACTTTGCTCACTACTTTTAAGTTTTATGCTCAGTGGATGCATAATCAGTTTCTAAATCAGGAATGAAAAACTATTCAACAGCATAACACACTGCTGAAAAAGGCATAGTCTTGCCAGCTTTTTAAAATAGTGCTTCAAATGTAGTGTCTTCAAACTGTTGGGAATGTCTAAGCACTTTGTGTATATATAAAGATATGTTCTGCTTTGGACGTGGGGCTTTTGGTATTTGTTTTGTTGTGTTTTTTACATAATTACAAACTGAATTAAAGGTACTGCTATTACGTCTTCAAACAGACTTCTAAACTTTGTTTCCTTTCTGTGTATTTTGACAATAATTTCAGTGAGCTGTTTTTTATCAAAACCTATCTGTTAGATTATGTCTGTCAACTCTTGTATTACCTTAACCTTAAATCTGTTTCCTGAGAAAGACACAGAAGATAACATATAGGCTGAAGAGAAGGCACAAACTTCTCAATCACACAGAAAATAAGGACATTTTAACCCAAACTCTGGACATACGGTGGCTAACCACAAGGAATCAAAAATACTAAAGAACCCAAAGCTAATGGAAGCATACTTTGACCAGTGCCTTCCCAACATTTATAGCATGAAAATTCATCAGGCTCACAACTCTAAGTGTCCCATGGACTCTCCAACATTGCAGCTGGGTTCCAGCTCCTTTGAATGTATCTTTTAGATATGTTTGCCACGCTTGTGGCTTTTGAGAACGAGAAGTGAGAACTGAGGAACAGAAGAAACAAAAACCTTGATATAATGTTAATCAAACCTTCCTACACACTTAGAAAATGCAAAAATTCTGCCCAAATGAATAAATAGGATTTTGCTCAGGTTTTAGCTGGATCAAGCTAAGTTCTGTGCTCCATTAGCTGTTGTGAAAGTTCTTTTTTAAGAACTAACTACCTAGATGATGTGCATTGCACAGAAATTAGTATTATGTTAAAATGGCTGATTATCTTTGGCTGCCCTCCTTGTTATAATAATTTCTGTACCTAAAAATGAACCCTTCTTCAATGGCAAACAGATGTACTCTAAGAACTGGCACTAAAACTTCGTACAATCAAACTGCTAATTTATAGCTGAAAAACCCCCAACCCCTACCTGATTGTAATGACACATGCAAGACAAAATGCACCACTTAATGAAAAAGGAATCACAAATTTCATGCCACTGTATTGTCCATACTTATTTAGGAACATTTTTTAAAGTTTGATTTTGTGAAGAGATTGTTACACACCATTCTGTATAGGAGCATTTCAGTTAAAGGTTTAGTAATAAGCCAGCCCTGCTTTAAGGGACTCACTATTCAAGAAAAGACCCTGAAAATTCTTGATTGGGGAAAGACACTTTTCACTTAAATAATCTGAGTGATTTCAGCAGCGCAACTCAGATAAGCAGAAAGATAATTCCAGGCAAATCTTCCCAAACAATTGTCACCATGCAGTACTTCAAACCTGACCTGCAGCATTCTTGCTAATTTAATCCTCGACCTTTCTTCTCAAGAGACTGCCTGTTTTATAAAAACCCAACAAATAATTTAGTGTGTTTCTTTATGAGTTTGTGGTAGAAACAGTGGCTTATCCTTAATTAAAAGGCTATATTTAACTGGATATTGTAAAAAAACAAAGAGCAAAACCCAACCTTCCTTGCATAAAAGCAAGACAATTCCATCTCCCAGCCTAGACTGTCTCCACAAGCCAGATGCTCCATTCTCATCTTTCTGGCTGACCAGGCAGGTATCACACTGGGTGTTCCCACGTCTACACTGCCACGGACTCAGAAGAAACACATCATCCCAGTGCCACCAAATTACAGCCCAGTGACACATGTGCCGCACACATTGCATCCACTTTGGAGCAAGCTGTCCTTTGGGGGTGGCTTTTACTGTCCCAGTGCTCTCCTGCAATTAATGCTTCCTCAGGTTGTGTCTTTGTGCTCTTCACACACCATCAACCAGCTTCAGCCTCACCAGTTGTTGAGCACAGAGGAGGAAGTGAGGCAGGGGTGAAAAGAGGGCAGAACTGATGGGGAGGGGCACTACTGGCTGCTCTTTTACACGAGATATTAAATTTTAACTTTTCCACATTCTGGTGGAAAGGTCTGGCTACTCTGACACCCTCTTTAAATTCTGCATTCAATGCTGTATTGTCACCACTTCTGGTTCCTCCAATCCAGCTGAGATCCAGCTGCCTCAGAGGCCTGTCTGGAACACCCCACGCCCTAACCCCTTTATGTGCTGTTGGGGATGGCAGGCCCATTACAGAAAGGCCATGGAATGCAATGCACTTTTGGAAAAGATGTAGATGGGATGCAGTTTAGTGATGAAGGGCAATGAATAAGAGTTAAAGGCTGAACAAAGCCCTCCCTTGCTTTGGACTCCTTCTAGAGCCCTTATCCTGACCCAGTCGTTGCAGCATGTTGCAGTACAGCAGAAAAATAACCACGTCTCCCTCAGTAACCCAGAAATGGAAATGCTGTGATGGGAACTGCCATGGGCAGTAATGATGCTGAGGCTCTGGGAAGCAGGGAGCGGTTGGAAGAGCACTGATGTGCTCCTGTGAGTTCCAGTGAGTTCCTGTGAGTGCCCAGCTCCAGTTTCAGGTAGGAGGTCGAAAGAGGTCATTCCTACATTAGATCTAAACAGAGCTGACAGGTCACTGGGGCGTCCTTCCCACCGCCCTGCGTTACAGGCGTTCACACGCACGGCCTTCGGACATCTCGGGAAGGCAGAGAGGCCGTGTAAGAGGTGCCAGCTCCCAGCCCCTGACCACAAGTCACTGACTGGTACCAGAATAATCCACCTGCAATGGGTGGAAGGGAAGGGGAGGCATATCACTGAGAATGGAGTTCCTATAGAACATGTTTAAATTTAAAAATAAATTTAGTGACACCTGTCAAAAACTGCAAATTTTCTCTTCGCTCAGAAAGGGGCAAAGGTAGAACAGAGATTGCATCCAATACTTTGGCAGTCATGTGTTTTAACAAAGGGATCTTTCACTATTATTCTTAGAAATTAAACTTAAGTCCCCAGTTCTGCTAAATAACTCGATTTTTTTTGCAAATTCTTGCATATTCTGTATGCTTGTGTGGCTGTGGGAGTTGATCTGGCACAAATGAAAAAGTATCTATTTGTCTACATATACCCTCCAGTTCTGTTGCCAAATAAAAAAAAAAAAATCAAAGTTTCACATTCAGAAGTATGGAAAAACAAAAGCTGACAATCTTGACTTTTTTTTTTTTATTTCCTGGCTTGGGCAATGAGATTGTATATTTTGGGTTTCCCTTGTTAAAGTGATCACAGATGCCTAATCCCCTTTGGGGTCCCCTATGACGCATTAAATACCAAGCCAATCCAAACACACCTGTGGATTTTAGAGCCTTTCATAGAGCTGTAAAAATAACCATAGGTATTCTTCATCTGAAATACACCAGAGCTGCTCTCCCACTTAACTGTGGTGCAATGATCTGGAGGGTTAACGTACAGAAACAAGATCAACTTTACAACCCAGAAACATCTAAATGGGAATTAGATTAATACCCTTGGAGAGCTGGGACTTAAGAACTAGCATGCAAAAATTCTGCTGGAAACAAGGGGCTGACTAGCTGGAAAGACATAGATTAGTCAATGCAGGGTAGTTAAGAACCATGAATATTACTTATCCATGAAAAAGAAAACTGTGATGTACCAGAAGAAATAAATCAGTTGAGATAGGGGATACTGGAGACATTGCATGAGGCCTGGATAAGCCCTTGGTGAAGCAAATTGCACAACTGTGCAGGATTTGTATAACCTGGGCTGAAGAGGGAATTAAAACTGGAGCACAAAACACCTCAGATTAAGGGATTTGTTTTATGAATTTAAAGATTAGAAATGCATGGCTTGTTTGGCCTAGCTGACTGAAGGCTGGCAAAGATAAAGTCAGAGCCAGGGCGATGAATTTCAGAGAAGTGCTATTCAGGTTATAACACTGGCAACAAAGACAAATGGATTACACATCTTTAACCAGTACTTACTGGAAATTAGCTTTCTGTTCATCAGAGACACAAGTTTCTAATACTGCAAGGGTGGAGGGAGAGCAAAAATCCTTATTTTTAGGTTGGATCACACTCAGTTCTGAGGCGAATTGCACAGCATGTAAAAGAGGTGGATTGGGCAAGTCAGGATGGGATTCTCCTGGCAGCCTGGTTCTATCATCCTATTAAAGATGTGTGGTTAACTTCAGCCCATGTTGAAGCAGGTTGTGCACTTGAAAGGCTCCCCTAGTTTTATATAGATGAAAATCTCACGAGCAATAACATGTAGAAAAGCACCTAGAAAAGTCTACAGTATTTTGTGTGTGAGTCAGGAACAAGGAGGGTCCCTATTATTCTCTGTTACTTGTTCCAATTTAAATAACAAAGCCATGAAAGGTGAATGTGAAAAAAGCAATGAAATTATTAAATAAATATTTCACAGCAGTCATTGAAAAGTTCTAGTTAATTGTAAAGAGTTTGGATCAGATCAGAGACTTTTGTTTTCCCAATGATTAAAGAAGAAAGGAAACAGTGAGATAAATAACCAGGTAGAAATAATGATGCACTTTAAATCTTCCACATGAATGAGTTGATCTGTTAATAGCTAATGCACTGTGCTGCTCCCCCTCCCTTCCCCCCCCCCACTGTAATCAGACTTTTGTCACATACCAGTGAAATCCATTAGCTGCAACTTCCTTATCAACTTCCAAGGCTTTCCAGCTACTAAGATATTTGCATATTTAACGATTCATTTGACTGGTATCAACTCTCATTTACCAAGTGCTTGAGAAGAAAAACAAGGCACAGTGTGTAGAAGTTCTGGTTAAAAACAAAAAAGTACTGACATCTTCTTTCAATAAACAGATTTATCTGAATTAATGGGATTGGAGTAGACTCGGTAAAAAAATCTGAGAAGTATCAACAACTTTTGGACCATAGTTTAATTTAAAGATTGTGAATACAAGTGAAAGTTCTTCAGCATTTAAATCAGCTTCTAATTTCACTCACTCTATTTTTTTCACTTTTCTCTGCACTACTTGCACCAAATTTTCTTCACTTGTTTACTCCTGAATTATTTCAGCAGTGCTACTTTCTAGTTATTTATGACACCACCACTACAATGCCAACATAAAAATAAAAATCCAGAAATCAAGAACAGGAGCAAGCTGATAAAGCCTTGGAAAGATTCTGTTTTGACACAAATGCCATGGTAGTTTTATTGGCAAAAGAGCTAATGGGGGAGTAATGCCTGACAGTCACACAGAGGGTTTGCCAAGTGTATCTTTAAAAATACACATGAATTTTATGTTGGGTCTCTAACATTCCACATTAACTGCTCTGCAGGCATGCTTCTGAAGAATGTGAAGTACATAAAAATGTAAAATACTGACTTATCTCTAATATTTTTGGATGGCTTTCAATAGAAGTACATAGATTCACACACTTAAGACTTTTCCTACTTTGATAACTAACCTTGGAGAAAACAAAACATTTTTCTGCTTTAAAAATTTTCATGATCGATCTTTTACTCTCTAAGTGTGCAAAGTGACAAGAGGGAGATGGACAGCCTCACACTCTGAATGCTTTGGTACACAGCCTCCTAATCATTGCTAATGAAGCACTGCAGAATGCTGCAAAGAAATATCAAACAGCATAACCTCATGCTAACTTGAAACTGATTTAACTTGCTTTTTTTCTGCTCACTTCATATATGAGCTCCAGTTATAAACAGTTTATGGGACATTGGCCATTTGTAACATCTTTGCTGGGAATATGGCATATTAACTGTTAATAACAAGGGTTAACATGAGGATGATGATATTGCTGATTAACAGATCTAGGAAGAAAGACTCAATAGTTTCTTATTACGCAAAATTTTAATCAGAGGTATCTGTGACAAAGCCAGATATTCTTTATAAAGTTTAGCTAAGCATCCTCATACAGTCCAGTAATTACAGGCCCAGTATTTAAGGCTTAATTAAATTAATCCAAACCTCTTAGCATGTTAATTTTGAGTAAGCTTTACACCAGAAGTTTCATAGCAGAAATACACTCTTCAGAAATGTAACTGACTTCCTCTTCAACACCATTCATTTAGGATGATAAATTATTTGCATTAAATGCATTATTTATTATAGCTTCAACATGCCTTTATCAATGTTGTTCAGACAATTTATATTTACATTATTGAGCAATTATGAACAAAAAGGCAGCTCAGAACATTATATTCTCTAGTGCACATAGGGCAAAACATAAACAATAACTGCTACCTCAGGTTAAGCTATATAACAAAAACAAGCTAATAGACAACAATGTATTTTATTTCTGGCAGCACTAAAAGTATTTTATGCACTGTACACAGGGAGAATAACAAATATGAACACTAATGCAACAGAGCATTCAGACTATCAGCACAACTCTGTGGAAGAGTTAATGCTCGTGAGTACCAGATTCAGGAACTAAAATTCATTGATGACATTGACTTGAAAGGTTCCTGACTAGCATTCAGCAGCTCAGCTCAGTTATTGTACAGGTAAATGGAAGTTTTATCTGAAACTTGAGAATTCCACCCTGTATTAATCAAACATTAAGGCTAAGTTGCAGGACTAAACTGATGAATGGTTCAGAGAAGATAACCAGGAGTTTTCTAGCCCGTGTTTCTCATTCCACAGAAACTCCACAGTACCACATGAAATGATGAGGCTGCAGGTTGTAAGCATGCACACAGAAACATGTGAACTGTGTGCTTGAATCCACTACATGTTCTCCAGGCCAGATGCATCAAGGAAACTCAGAGGAAAACTAGAGAGGTTCACAAGAAAAAAAGGGTTTTGGCAGTCCAAACCACAGGCTGTCACAGCACATGGGAACTCGGGCTGTGCACATTCAGCTGTCCTAAATACCTATCACTGGAAAAATTGAACCTTCAGATGAGGCAGAAGTCATCTTAGCAAAATGTGCTGCTGGGCTGACCAGAATACTGCTCTTCACCTGCAAAACCTTCAACAAAGACCTTGAGAAGTTTTAAATATCTACATACCACAAGAGAAGTCCTCAAGTTTTGGGCTTTGTGACAAAAAAACCAGTTTTTGTAACTCTCCTCATCCCCAGACTAGTTTGTTTATTACTCTGATGACAAAGCAATTCATGTGTGTATCTTCCTCAAGAACAACTCCAAGTCATGTTACAACCACCCAACAATTAATGTGAATTTTACACACTTCTCATACAAATGTTTCCAGGGCTGGTAGGAAGAACAGAGACATGATCTGCCTTCCTGTTCTTGCACATATGAAGTTTTACCACCTCTCCTGAGAAGTAACAGTGAAAACTGCAATTTATGGTGCAGAATATCTTGTTATCTGCCTATAAAGACACCAAAGAAAAGAACTTGATCTTGCTTGAAAAGATATACAGATCTTTCATTAACATCTCAGTTTCTGAAGAAAATACCCCTTTTGACTATTCAGTGCATCAAACTCAGTGAGGTAAAGCACAGTGAAAGCTGTCAGTGAACAAAAGTAAAAAGAGCTGAAGTTTCACTAAGAAACAAGAGCACAGGTCTCCGAATGAATGCCTGTGGAAGAAACACTTTCTATATACAAGAGAGAAGAGGGCTGGAAAACAGCAAGGCAGACCATCTTGAATCAACATATTCAGTGCAAGAATAACAAGACACCCTTTTTTTTTAAGAAAAGTTATGTTTTTCAATCTACAGTAAGTCTGTGGTCCCAGGGGTACTGAGAAAGCTTTGCTGGTGTGTATCAATATACACAATACGGTCAAAGCAGTTTGTGTGTAAACACAGCTACGCCAGTGAATTACAAGTTGTTCTAGTAAAATAAAACTTCCCACACAGTTGTTCTGAGGCAGTAGTTGATGATACAGCCACTCTCACAGTACTGTTTACCCCAGTTTATACTGCTATATTTGTATACAGTCCATATGTTGCTTAAGCATACCTGCTATAAACAGTGTGTCCCTTGCATGCCACTTACAAATTGTTTCAGACCAACCTCCCACTTCCCCCCCTTTCCAGTGTGCTGACTTACATACAAAGCCATCAGTAAGACAAACATAAAAGAAAACGTATGTTTTCCTTGAAATTCTTTCAGTGCTTCAGCCTATCTCCCCTGCTCTTCAGAGTCACAGCCCTCAGCAACTTGCACCACATCACACCATTTATGCCAGCAAATCCTCAAGCACCAAGACTTCCTGTCTGACAAGGGATTTACTAAACACCACCACCCACCTGCAAAAGCCTCTGCATTGTATGCTAATATCCATGCCTTTCTAAAACATGAAGATAAAGCTTGGTCTCATCCCTTTCTTTCTACCACGAGCTGCAAGGATCCAAGGGCCTCACTGAAGGGTAACAACTGAACTAACAGGAATGAAGCAGCATTACATTTAGTGATGCACAGGGGCTCCAGTAATCTGTCTTGGTAACCTCTACCACAAAAACACCCACGGGCTTAGTTGCCCAAAAGCAAGGCTCTGTTTATCTGAGTAGTGCTTTTCCAGTTGTTCCACTTCAGATCAGTACAGTCCTGTCCAGCTCCTGCAAGTGAAAGCTCTCCAAGACCTCTCCTAACCGAGTTATCTCCCTACCTGGCAAGCGTTTGTATTTTACCCAGCCTGACTAACAGCATATGATTTTACATTTCTGTAGGAGCACCAGCTTTTGGTCATCTTAGAATGAAGTGTAGGTGGTGCTTGCATTCACTATGATACATTTTGATGGCCTTCCTGGGAGGCAGCTGATTTCAAATATTGACAAGAAAAATCTTCATTATTTATGCATTGTGAAAACCAACCAAACTTACATCTTAAATATAATGTCTAATAGGTGAAAGATTACCCAGTGAAAGATACATTAATATCATAATACTTACAAAAAGCAAAAGCAGAAGTGGAGTTATAACAATGCCCTGGAAGAAACAAACAAAAACAGTCTGTTAGGGAGGCAGAATAATCTTTACTTTCTTACCTCAGTACATGGAAATACACAAACATCATTTAACATCATAGAACTTAAGTAACAAACTCAACTTTGCTCTTCACTGAGCATGTTCTTTAACATTTATACAGCAATCATTTTATAAACTACACTCAGTACCACTTTTTTACCTTTTTGCATGTAAGCCCCTCTGTTCTAAAAGATCTGATACACAGAAATATGGATCATTTATTTTAAAAAAAGACATATTAAAGCTCTCCCCTCAGTGTGCTGTATCTTAACTTCACTAAGCAGCTCCTCCTTAGGGAGAGACTTGATCAAGTCCCATGCCACCCAGTCCCAGGTCCTTTTCTGAGCAAAAGCTGCATCAACTGTGATGAATTAGGTGTCGTGACTGTGTAATGTAAGCAGATATTCCCCAAGGAAATGAGCTGAGATCTCAAAACTCATTTCACTTGATTAGACTTCATGTCTCACTGGTAGAAGGCAAGTCTTTCATCTAATTTAATCACACAGGACCACCTTGGCTTTCCACATCCCCCAGGCAGATGCAAGCAAAAAGATTTGTTGTCTTCACTGACAAGGAACAGGTTTAAAGCTGATGATTGGACAAAATAGAGGATTTTAAGTTTCATGAAAGCAAATCTTAGAATGAGTTGTTTGGGTTGGGAGTTAACATGACATGCATCACTTTCATAGCTGCAAACAGCAATTCCCCATTATCCTTCCATCCGACTTCAATATTTTATTATTGCTCAATAAAATGATTCCATCATTTAATGCATGCTAATTCACAGAGCTGGCTCAGAACTTCTCTAGGCCAGGACTACTCTTCATCCAGATAGGTCACAAGAACAGCTAGCTTTTCAGCTATTCACAAACTTTATTTTTAAAGGACAAAGGTCCAAAACAGGCTCCCATTTATCTAAAAGGGTGCTTATTTTATGTTTTATTTAGTTACAAGTGAAAAACAATTGAACAAAAAAACCCAGTTGTCCCCAGCTTCTCACTTAACCTTGAGTAACATGGCTTTACTTCAATTTCTTGGAAGAAAATATAAAGGAAAACCTTAAACAATTAGTTTGGTATTTGCTTTCTGGATCCACAAAAACTCACAGATGCAGATGGACTATCAGCCACAGAGAGTTCCTATTGTGTTCCGAAAACAAAATGCAACAAATAAATGCCACAAATTATAGCAGACAGGAAGGATCAAGGAGGCAACAGTTAAGCTGTGTGACTTGAAGCCTCTGCAGAATTTAAAAACATATTTCAAAATAGATAATACATGCCATATCTGACTGCCCCACAGCCCAGCTATCCATAATAATTTATCTTTTTGCAAATGTCACAATTGAGATAGATCATAAAAGACTGAAAAGAGAAGTAGAAGCAGTAAGAATTGCTTCAGGGAGTCACTCACTATTTACAGGAGGTCTAGACCAAAATGCAGATAACAGATATGAAGAAATATAGGTGTTCTATTACAGCAGCTGGAGAGGAAGAAACAGAAATTGAGGAAAGGAGAAGGCATCAAGGGCTGAACTGACACTTGCATACAGCAGAATCTAGGAGGAAGAACTGATTGCAAGATCTGTGTAATGTAGGGACGACACAAGTCACTTCATCAGAGCGACCAAACTCCAGCTTTTAGGGATGGCTGCTAAGAGTACATGAGCCAGAATTTGCCCTTCTTCCCCTTTCCCAATTGACAACTACACTGCACACCTCAAATACTACCAGACTTTACCAAGTGCCTGTGAGTTCCCTTAGCCTCCTCTGATTTTGGGACGGCAGAACACCACTGCAGCAGCGTCCCACCTTCAGGCTTTTGCACAAGTGAGGAGGAGCGTGGATGGAGCAGGAGGTGATGCTCCAAAAGCATCCCATACTCCAACTGAGCACTGAGTGTAGGGAGAAGAGAGCACACTGCCAGCTTGAGAGCACAGCCAGCTCTCCTCTGAACCTGAACAAACTCATTGATTCAGCACCATTGGCTATTTCTTATGTGCTTCATGCCTCAGCATGGTTTTATATGTTACCAAGAAAAGAAAGCAAAGGTTAAAAACCAAATCAACCTTTCTCTTTATCTTGTTGATAAATCAAGATGGTGTCCTTCCTCCTTGGGATAGGAGCTGTGAGTTTGCTACTTAATTACTTCAGAAGCTTGCAGATATTAACACAGTGGGCAACAGCCACTGCTAATTCAAAGCCTGGGCCACAAAAGGAAACTGCACCTCTGTAACAGTAACACCTTGTAATTCTCTAAGTGGAGAGCAAAAGAATCCTCCTATACATCATAAAGAGACTCCTGACTGAGCATGCTGCAAATCTAGCATTCAGAAGGTCAGTTTCAGAAATTTTTTACTAAATTTTGCTATTAAACTAGTGACCTTAATAATCAGAAGTGGGTTTCCCGTTGCCTCACCACAGAAAGGATTTACAAGGGTGAACGTTTCTATTTGCAAAACACAGGCAATTCCCTGGGAAGCTAAACAATTACCTGACAGAACAGACAAGTTCATATTAAAAAATAGATGCTGTTGCTGAATCAGAGTAATTTGATGTTAATGTTTTATTTTGATAAGGAGTGCCAGTTTGAAAAACCACAGGGTTTACATTAAAACCAAAGGGTTTATTTTCTTCAGTCAGTAGTGCAGTGGTGGCTGTGATGGTTTACACGTGCAAGCAAAGCACGATTTACTCAGGGAGGGAACCTCTGTTACCCAACCAACTGATGGAACTGCTAAAGAACAGACTTTGGGGAAGCCTATCTATATCTCAACCTGAAAACACTGATGGGCTTTTAGGTGCTGAAGTTGTTCTCTTCAGGCTCCTGCCCCAGATATAAAGAAGGGCTTACCCCACCATGGTGTATCTAACAAAAGACATTACCTTTTTCCCTGCACACAGCACCTTGCTTCGACACATTACCTCTTCATTAGGAACATGTTCCTCAATGTGCTCATGAGCATTATGTGATGCATCTCAATTCATATCCACTAAAGAATAATAAATAGAGCACTTTGAGTCTACAGCCTACTGACAGAAAATACAGGAGACAATTTACATTTTGAAGGTAGAGCCCAAAGTCTGGTTCACTAAGAATAAAGAAAATGTGGAAGAAAACAGTTACTCCAGAGCCCAGCTCATGCTCCAGCAGAGGCTTTACAAAGACGAGAATATTCTGACACTGGCATTGTAGCTGCTTTCTAAGATTGCAACTGGCTGAGAAGCACAAAGAAATCTAAAAATTCAAATAAAGATGACCATTTCTAAGTCCATTGGACACTGAGACCATCAGAAAGGAAAATGGAACTAAATTTGACAACGCTTTTCCCTGCCTTGCTTTCCAGGCAAGTGCTGTCAAATACATAGTGTATGGAGATAAACAGATTGTAGATTAGCACTTCCAGCAAAAGCTGAGCATCTGCCCTTGAGAATGCAAGGTCATTACACAGTTTTAGCATCTTCAAAGTTCGGGTGGAGTGTTAGGCTTCCCAACTGCTGCCCACAATGGCGTCAAAGTTGTAAAGTGACTGCTGTTTGCTATCTGCAGAAAAACTTTCAAGAAATCCATTTACACCTCTGATGTGAAAGACTGACTGAATATATTTCAATGATTTTAGTGGAAAGGGCAGAAAAAAAAAAATCTCAGCCTGACATGAGACACTGAGACAACATAGGAGTCTGAAGAGTCAGATACCTGGAAACATCTCCTTACAGTAAAGACCAGGAAACCATTTTTATTTAAGAGAGTTTAAATACAGTTTGTGTGTGCAAGCATGTACATAAACGTACATATAAACAGCAAGGATGTACTTGGAGATCCATTTAATTGTTATTTGCTTTGATTAAAATTGCTAAGAGGTTTTCTATAGGTTTCATCCAGTACAGCATTGCTGTAGAGCAGGTATTACGAAGTGTTTATCCTCCAAAAGAATATATAAAATCAATACATGGAATTGGCTGCCAAATCAGACAGGGAAGGGAACTCACCTAATGAATTTGAAACTACAGTGGCAAATCATTAAGAATGAAATTATGCAAATAGGAAGAGAGAGGTGGGCACAGATCCAGAGGGACACATGGTAGAAGACAAGTAGGGATTATTGTAATGAGGCATGAAATACATGTGAACTTTCCTTCGTTTCCTTTACCCACAAATTTCCCATGCAATTTTTCATCATTCTTACAGGTCATCAGGACGACATGCATGTGGCACCTGCTAGTGAGAAAAACCTTAACCAAAGTCACATCTGATCTGTCTAAAGAACCAGGGCTACAAAGCAAAAAAAGGGATTTGTAATCAAGGTTCTGCACAAATGTGTATTTTCTGAACTCAATTACCTACTCGTGCTTCATGCTACAGAGGTTCCTGAACGCTTCATCAGAGCAGGACACAAAAGAAGACAAAGTGTAAGCACTGTTATGTAAAAACTTACTGGGCAGCATTTCCATGCTACTGATAGGGTAACGTGTGAGAAAAAAGCTTAGGAACACTGAATAATTTCATCAGAAGACAAGCATAAATGAGAAATGAAACTCAGTCTTCTTCTGTGTACAGCAGTATTTCTCAAATGTCTTTATTTCAAGAGTTGCTGGCACTTTTTTGGAAAAGAAAGATCAACCAAAAAAAAGATTAGCTCAGTTGGTTAGAGTATGGAGATAATAACATCAAAAAACCCCAGCCTGCACAGCCCACCTCACCACCCAACAAACAAATAAAGAAACAAATGTTCCAAACACAAAACTGTAGTTTTTATGATTACAATGAGAGAGAAACTTGCTGTCAAAATATGAGTTATTTCTATTTGTCTTTTTTTTTCCTTGATTTTGAGCTTGGAAGCGTGTTTTCAAATTTTTTTCCTTTATTTTTAACAAGTTTGCAGACAATTTCATAATGTTTGACATTTTAAAAAGAGAACCCAGCCTCTAGAAAAGTGCTTCTAGGTCTGAATTAAGCAGGTTTGGGAGCAACAGGACAGCTAATACCAAAGTTCTGACACAATACAGATGTTCTCCAAAACAAAAAAAAACCACAAAAGAAAGGAAGTGGGCACTCCTAAAGATGGAGAAGCTGATTGTTCAGTCTTTTCATTAAAATGACAGAGGTTGTAAAGACCACGGCAGCACTCAGAGCCAACTCTCAGTCTATTCAAATCAAGGAGCACAAGACTCCCACTACCCTCAGCCCTCAGACTGGTCACAGCTCCACAGTTCCACTTCACAGCATCACCCCTGAGTAAACACACAGTTTATTACCCGTGATACCACATTATTCATCATCTCAAATAAACTGGTTTAAAGTGTACTCCCATGTCAGACTGCTTTGCAGTAATCTTAACTTTAGATATCATATATAGAATGATTCCTTCTGCTAAAACATGGCTTTCACATACCAAAATCCTGAAAAATCAGCTGTCTTCTCCCTTTTTCCACCTGTCCCCACATAGCTTTAGAACTATGCAGAATCTCTTGACAGACACCACACATCAAGATAAAACGCCCTAAAAGTCAGGTTGGGACAAGAAAAGTTCTTGTGAAACTACAAGTAGGCACTGGATGCAGAAGTGGCATAACAGAAAGGGGCCTGATAAGAGGTGCAGAAGCAACTGTGAATTTTACATATCTCAGTTTTTAAGTATTACACCAGTGGAGCATGAAGATTTCAGATTTGTAACTGAAATTACTCCAAAAACTTTTCAGTGCCTTAGTATTTGGATCAAGTGGCTGCAGCAGCCTCCGTGAGAGACTCTTTTTATGAGTTCTTCAAATAGCTTTTAATATTTTTGTAAGCATGGCTATACAAACTATGCTGCTGTTCATTTGACTTACTTAAAGATGGCAGCAGAGATGACAAATTTCTGTTGATTGAGATGTTGAAATTGATTTCCACAATAAAATGTTTCCCCCGTTTCTAACTTGGTCCCCATGTAAATGACAAGAATGTTTGGTTTTATCTCTTGCAATCTCAGAGATTATATTACAGCTTTCTCATATTCTTGTAATTTCAGTTGTTTCCCCAAGATGCAACTTGTGTCCCTGTGTTGCTCCCCCACGGACATCACTGAAGCTCCTGGTGTCAGATAATTACTTGCCTTTTGTTTTCTAATTCAATTATTTTCAAAATAATTTCAAGTGTAAAACTCCTACTATACATCCCTCTTCTGTCAGCTACTCTAATGACATTGTTGGTTCTGAGAAGGCTTATACAACTGCAATTATTCAAAATAAAATACGTAATTTAGCTCTTTATGTCTTGTTCTCTATGAAATGACTGTTCTGAAAGCTGGGGAGAACAAAGGCTTATGAACTGATGCTTTTTAGGATGCTTAATACACCCATTCTCCCCATAATAAATAATAGGAAAATGTGAAAAGATATTGGAAAGAATATGAAGTTAAGTTCACACATTTTTGGTAAAATGATAAATATCATATCCCACCAAGACAACAAACTACAATAAAAATTGAAAATACAATTCTATGTGACCCTAATTCAACTATAATTATAAATAAACACCACAACAATAGCTGTAGCTCATCCAATTAGGTCAATATTAGATTTTAATAACAAAAACTCTGAAATTAGAAGCACTACGTCAAAATGGCTTTTGATTTATCAGAGGGGGCAAAGTAAACCAGATTTCACATCAACTATGAGATTATGCAGAGGACTTTGTGAGGTGTTCCAGACATTGTACCACCTTCTTTCTGTTGTATTAATCTAGTGCCCCCAGTTGTGGGGGGCATTCATTTGAAAAAAAAAAAAAAGAATGATGAGATGATATTTAAAAACTTACCAGGATCAGATAGCAGTAGAAATAAAAAGCATTTCCAGTATCTAATAATTACTATTTGCAGATGTTCCTCTTGCCTACATTTTATACAAGCGTGAAAAAATGGAATCAAAAGGAATGTGAGCAGCCAGAGTTCAGTTCTTTCAACAAAACAGATCAGAGAAACAAGAAATACCATGATCTGAACTACCAGCAGTAACACTACCACACTTTTCACAGATGAAGAGTAAAGAATAAAACCAAAAGGTGAGAGAATTTTTTGCAGTAAGGTCGAGGGGTGAGTTTCTGGTATCAGATTGAGCGTTAAGGCAAGAATAAGAATAGAGTATTTTAGAAAGGTAAAACTAGAGATAAGCCCAGTTTGCCTGGCTTTCCCAGCAGAGGGCATCTTAAACACATTAGAAACGTGTTTCTTACACAGCAACAGAATAGTTCAGAACATAGCAGTAAGGACCCTGAAGTTCTAAAGCAACTATGAAAACTTCTTGGTGCTTCACAGGTGATACAGGAGCAGTATCTGGAATGATGCACAAAATACAACACAAGTCTCAGTCAGAGTTGGAAACGACCACTTCCATCAAATGACCTGAAGCCATCCAGGGTGGGAGCTGGCTGGCAGGGTGTGGAATAGCTTCTACAACAGGTGAGATCCTGCTTCTGGCCACACTTCACAAGCACAACCTCTCTGCAGCAGCTCCACAGCTCTGTGTGTGACTGAGGAGATTCCAGTGGGGCTTTGCTCACATTTCTGGAACAGGATCAAGCCACATCCACCAAACTTGTAACACCTTCCTGCAACTTTTTCTTGCCTCTCCCTTGTGCAACGCATTTAACTCAGCTGTCCTGTTGCTATCTTCAGTGAGTTCAAGGATACTGTCGAATCTGCTGGAGCTACATTTTCCTCTTCCCACTTCCTCTTCAGTTGCTTTTGCTGACCATCACTCCTGGCCTCAAGACTTTCTTCCTCTCATTTAGCTTCCACCTCAACGGAGCCTTCTAAAACGTCTTCCTATGCAAATATTTTTCCTAATTCCAGCTGATTAAACCATTGTCTGTTCCTATTCAAATCAAGTTCTCATGGGGTGTCAGCAGAGAGCAAGATCACCAAGGTTCTGTATGTCAGGACAGGAGTTTATACACTGGCATTAAGTGGACCTTGGTTTGAGGAGACATAAAAATGAGAAAGGAACTTTTCAATCATCCACAACCTTACTCTTTTCAGAGTGACCCCCTTGTCTTTGCAAAAATCACTGGGACACAATCTTGTAATTTCTACCACAGTAGAAATCAACTGGTTCCACAGCAGGTTCCACACCATATGAGCATGACCTCAGTGGGACTGAGGAGGAAAGGCACAGAGCTTGTAGGATTCGGGTATCTGCAGCTGTAAGCACAGCCCTTCCTTGAAAAATCGTGTAAGATATAATAACCATATTACAAACCTAGTTACATGTGTTGGGGTGTACTTTAGGGCAGTGTTACAGATGCACCACTATTTCTCCTTTGTTTTGTACATAGAAAATAAAAATGCAGTAGCAGTAACAAAAATGCTTAACCAGAAAAGGTAATTTTGGACCAAATTTTTAAGTCTGTTTTCTTACAGAAGAAAGTTAAAAAGAATCTAAATTTCCGCTATATTTGGATCTATGCCAAGTCACAGGCAAATCTTAATTTAAATTACTAAGAAGCCATTCCCAGCAAAGCATGCCAGCCTCAGCACCTCTGCTCCCACAAAGCCATGTGGTACTAGGACAGGATGGCACTAGATGGTGCTGTGGGACCTTCTAGGGAAAACAATCTCCTCATAAAACAGAAGTTATTGTATTGTTCAATTAGCCAGAGAGTTGATTCTGTATTTTGAGACACATTGAAGAGTACTAAGGCCCAACAAAAGAAACCAGACACACAGAAATGGAAGGAAGACACTAAGTAAACATTCTGCTTTGACTGACACTGCTTTTTGGAGTAGCTAAGTGCCACTCTTCCACTGGAAGGCTTCTTGCCTCTCCTTCCCAAAGGAAAAGGATGCAGTTTTTATGCTCTACACTAGCCTTGCTTTAAAGGGTTCTACATGTAAAACAGAATTGAAACAGTCCCAAGTCACAGCTCCAGGCAAGGGCCCCACAAGACTATTCTGTCATTCTTTGGGACTGGACCTCACCATCCTTTAACAGACACCATTTTATTCTGGTCAATGTTTAAAAAATAATAACACAATAAGCTTTGAATTAACGAAACTTTTCATGAACCAATCTGAGCATTTACTTTTCCTGCCATGATGATCAGTTGTATAAAAAACAGAAGCATAAAGGAATGATTATAGAAACCTGAGAGAAAAGCTCTCAGGCAAATTCTATAGAAATCAGCAGTTACAAGCAGTTATCAAAATTGACTCTACTTATTTCTTTCTATAGCTTTCCTTGTAACTGAAAACTATTCAAGTAGAACAGGTTCTGTATAAAGACACCACCAACATATAAAGCAAAGCATATTTTGTTAACAAACACTAAGTTTAAATAAACTCTGATCTATTTCATTCTTCTTCAAGGCAAGAACCTCAAACAGTGCAAGTATAAACACTGTAAAACCCTCCTTGACACATGCAAGAAAACAAAAACTTTATATAATGGGCAGGAGCATTGGGCCAATAAAAACCTCTAAGGGTTAATTATGCCTAAGTAGTAGTAAAACACTTTCTTAGCATTGCAAAGGTCTCTTGGTGACCTGCTATTCAGAAATACCACCTAGAATTTATCACTAAAGTCCTGGCATAATTCTCCAGTCCCCCAAAATTGGGGTTTTATCTGCAGTATCCATGAAATGAGATACTATCCCCCTCACCCCAAATCAAACCAACAGCATAGTTTGTCTGTAATTATTGTTATGAATTAGATAGGTTACACTGGCTTTATCAGAAAAATGTCTCATCAGCCGAAGTGCTACCTGCACTCTGTAAGGTGAGAAATGCCTTCCAAATCCCCCAGGATCCTTCAAGATAACTCCCAAGTCTGCTGGAAAGTTGAGCTATTATCAGTTAGTTCAAGAGCAAGCTCACTCATACATTCCTTTTTTTATCTTTAATCTAAGTGCCCTGAATTGTTTTAATAACATGTATGACAAAGCTCATTTTATCTGTTTCCACTGTTATTCTCAGGTAGGATTTCCACTCAGCATTGAGTATTTCCAAGGCCAAACCCAACCCAAATGCACAGAAGCCATGCATAGACACAACCCCCCCAAACCCAGCCCCCAATATGGTAATCTATATTGCTTGTGTTCTGTGCTGCCTGCCTGGCCCCAAGTCATCAATAATGAATAGAAATGTACAGCTACAGCAGTAGCCTGTGTCATGGGCTTGTCAGGGATTTTTGAAAAGGAACAAAAACACAGGTCTGCCATTTGATTGTGTCTTCTTCTGCAAATGCAGGAAGGGCAAAGCAAAGTGGTATATTTAAAAAGGTGTAATATGATTAACCCTTTTTGTATGAAATGAACAGTTTCCTCAGTCATATAGATTAGAAAATTATTTGCTTGCAATGCAACCAGTATTCTCCTAGGCCTGAGAATTCAACAATAATGTTGATTCTGAGCCCAGGGAGGAGAGGTTTTTTCTATTTTAAGATAATGAATACATACTCAAGAGGAGTCAAATACCACAGTTTACACAGAGGGAGAAAGGATTTCTTTTCTTAGGAATCCAGCAAGTTCAGTACCAAATAAATTTTGTTCTTGAAGAAGAAATGTAATGCATGCAAACATGTATACACACAGTCAGCGAAAGCAATGGCATTATTAAAAAATATGCAGATCCTCATGAATGAGCTAGGAAACATGAAGAAAAAAAAAAAGGTGGTACTTGTACTTATTATTTCTTTTCAAATGTTCCCAAATACATTTCTACAGACATTATGACTGTGGTCTTACAGGAGTGATTATCTCACATTTTACAAACAGAACACACCAGCTGGTATGCTACCAATCCACCCCCTGGGGAGGGTGGGTGGCAGACTACAAAATGTCTACAGGACACACACAAACTAAACTGATTGAAAACCCAGTAGTAAACCCAAATCTTTCTTGCTTTCTACATCTGCATAAATTCCAGAAAAAGTCCTGCATTAATATATTTAATTAATAGAAACATTAACTTCTGTACTAGATGAGTACATACTCTCCACTTTGGAAGACAACTGAAAATGCACCCTTGTCTTCAAAAAACCTGGAACTAGACAAATTGAGATAATTTATATAAGAAATGAATCTACATAAACATGAACTTCTAACCTGGCATCAAAAGCAAGACATCGCAATTCAGATTACATTGCCAGGCCTTCTTTTCTAGAAGCCAGTAACAAGAAAAAGCACATGGCTTAAAACACAACTGAGGAAAATCTTCAGAAAGCAGCAATCAATAATGCAATTTAACCACCCTACTCTGTGTTCTGACCTAACGTTATCTTGTGATAACTGTTTTTAATGGCTAGAGTGGGATATTATAGTATTCAGCTGAGCTCAAGTGTGCATAAATCGCTGAACGTTCGTTCATGGGTTGAGTATGTTATTAATGACTATGAATAAGGAAAAAGGACCATAAACCACCTTTCTGTGGCAGATAATAAAATAACTGCCTCAAAATCATAAGTACACACTCCAGAACATGAAGGTTAAAAAAAACCCCAAACCACAGAACTGTGATTCTGTTTAAACTAACTGATTAAATTGAGATAATTTACTTACAAAAGAAACTATCCTATTTAAAGAATTCCAAAATTGTTTCATAGCAGAAAAAGTTGCTTCTCAGTTCTAATTCCAAATGCACTTGAGCATGACTACACTAAATATCTTTCATTTTGCAAATTCTATACAGTCAGCAAAAAGTTCTTTTCTCCTGGTGACATCTTTTCATGGTTTTGCGAGTGCTCCGATACCCCTGCTCCAACCTACTGCCCAAACACAGGTTTGGCAGCACAAAACTTCTGCCTTGTTTTGAATATCCCCACGGAACACACAATCTACTTAGCACACATTTCAATATGCTGAATATGCACATCTGAAGCAAGAAAATGCAGGGGGGTTCTCATATGTGGTAGAATGGGCCAAAACCTCATTCTTGTTATCAATGCCATATGACCCTTGGAGCATCTTGTGGGTTTTTTTTTAAATCAATCTGCTTCAAACATGTTCATTTTTTGGTGTGTTATTCACTAGATACAGATCTCACATTCAAGAAAAGACCAGTGCCTTTTTTCAGTATGACACTATTGCTCAAGTGACAGTGGAAAGGTAAAAAAGTCAGTCAGAGGCATCCTAAAGAACTGCTTTAAAAAAACACAACAAGAAAACAAACAGGAAAAGAAAAAAGAAAGTGGGGGGAGGAGGGCAGCAAACATAACTTGGCTTTGTACTTCCATTTCCTGTATGGGCTGTGCCACTCCAACTTGCCATCAGAAGGAGGCTGCTTTTCCCCTGTCTGATGTGAATACTCGTTTTGCATTTAAATCATCTGCTCCAAAATGTTGGGTCTTTGATTCAGTAACATAACAGAATATTTCCAGAGGGGGAAAATTGTTTCTGCAAAACAGTCCTAGTCTAGGCAGGGAAGGGAGCTGGTGTGTGAGA
This sequence comes from Promerops cafer, assembly GCA_013398275.1. NCBI lineage: Eukaryota > Metazoa > Chordata > Aves > Passeriformes > Nectariniidae > Promerops > Promerops cafer. Next base: position 1,302,947 of record VZSE01000391.1, read on the forward strand.
CTGGAACCAAAGGAAGAGAAAATATTTCCCTGACAGCCCCCACAACAAAGGCTTTTTTCGATTTCAGCTCTTAAGAGTTCAAATGGCAAGACAGCGTTAACTTGGAAGGTGTTTCTATTTTACGGGAGGTAAAACAAGAGAACAACTAAAAGATGTTATCCAAGGTTTCTACCTTCCTCTTCTCAGACCAAGAGTCTTCAGTCTACTTTGTCCTCAGGGAACCACAGCTCCAGAGGGCTCCTTTGTGACTCCTTCTCAGGCTTCACCCCAGCTCTTCCCAAAGAACCACTGCCAAGGCTGGAAGTTCACAGTATGGGATTAGGCCATTTGTGTACTTCAATTTACAAAAGCCTCAGTCCTCTGAATCCAGAATAATTCTCATTCTACAAGAAGAATATATTCCTTTAAAAAGTGGAACCCCTTGTAATTACTCAGTTAAATGACATGCCACAAACATTCACAGAGCCTCATTAGCTGAAGGGACAAAGCATATCCCTAAGGCCTTTGATTTTTACTGAGGGTTTCTAGGATTTTCTAATCAACAAGAGATTTGTTTGTGCCTACTTTGTGTGCTTTTCATCAACTGTTTTACCTGGTGGGTGGCAGACTGGACTTCTCCACAGAAGTTGTACTAAACTGAATCACTTGCTATCCATCCCTACCCTGAACATGGGAATTGCAGGGAGAGCAGCAAGATTTAACTCATACCAAGATAAATAACTGACACAATTTTCAAAGCAGTTCTCAGGTGCTCTGTTTGCCTCATTGACCTAACATAAATCAGTGATATGCAATCTAGTAACACATTACACATCATTGTGATCTACCACTGTGAAAATCACAAAACCAACTCATCACTCAGCTCAGTACTACCTGATAATAACTGTAGTTACTCATTACAGGACAGTTTCAATACCCATAACATGGAAGAGTTAAACAGCCTCATCTTGGTGTTAAATATTGGTTCTGCTTGAAAATGAGAAACACACCTCCTGTCTGCCTAGGTACGAAAAGTATGTTTCTTCAGAGAACAGATCCATACCCATCAGTTTATTCACTACCAGTTCATGGTCGACCCTTTTCATTTTAAGTGTAATTTCCATGTGAAAAAGCCACAATTTCATGGGGGTTTTTGTACTTAAGTCTTACTGTATATTCTCACACAGGTGACAAAGCCAAAAATAACTGTTTTGGTTATTTTCAGTTACACACAACTATTTAATTTCTTTTCCAAAGCAGTTTCAGGCAATGCAAATGCACATAGTACAGGCTGGCACAACACCCCAATGGGCAAATCAAGGACCTATTACTAAAAGGCCACAATGCCATCATCCCTCTCCTTTCTGGATCAGACAAAAAGGACATCAGGCTACCTCACACACAGAGCAAAAACAACCATCCTGTAAGGCTAAAAGTAACAATAACTTAGGATGGTCGTTCCCAAGCTATCTAAAGACATACTTTTTTTCTTTAACCACACTGTTTTACTGAGACAGTACACGAAGTAAAGAGTTGGAAGCTTGCTTGCCAGATGCCTACTAGAGCTTTACATGCACACACACAAAAGATAAAACTGCTGAGTTATTTTTTATACATCTTATGTAAGAGGGGTTTTTAAATGTAAATATTATACTTAAATTAGCATTTCTGGTTTGCCTACAATCAAAAGCCTCTAACATCACAAATCATGACAACGAGGTGGCCTAGCAACCTAGACAGACAGACACACAGGAAGTTCAGTCAGTCAGTAATAAAAAGCTTTGGCTGTCTGGCTTCAGGGAGAAGAAAATTGCTTGGATGATCACTTCAATACTCTACTAGGTGATGCACGATTTTATTCTTTCTGATAGCTGCAGTTTAAAAGAACTCAAAACAGGAAAATGTACATGTAAAGGCTGAGCAAAAATGTGGACTGAAGCTTTGTTTTGTTTCAGATTCACACTTTTGATAGAGCCTAGGGAGGCAGAGAGAGAAGAAAGGGAACTGTCCCCAGCGCCTGACAGTAACAAAAGTGAAAACAGCTGCTGGAGTTGCAAGCTACCTGCAGAGTGGCTCTAGGAGCAAGGGGCTCTGCGGGGGCGGCAACAACCTCTGCAGTGTTAGCAGGCAGCACTGCAGAGCACTTGCCAGCAAAACAAAATATACTTATCAAATCACAGCCTTAATTTAATTGCTTATCATGATTCACTGAAAATACACTGTCATTCTACTCACCAGCAAATCTACACCTAAATTTACCCTGTGGTAAATTTACAGTGTTAGCTCATGAGGGACCCAAGCCTGACCACGCTGCTGAGCTTCAGCTCCCCCCAGAGAAAGGAGGCATTCTGCCCCTAGCAGGATGGTTTGTTTTTTAAAAGAGGTGTTATCGGAGCTGAGGGTTTTCTCTCCACCCTTCCTCACTCTAATTACATCTAGGCAGTAACACTGCTAAACTCTACGCTAATGAGAAGCTTTAAATTCTTCTGTCAACATGACTCACTTTTCCCTTCCTTAGTCCTCTTGAGGCTTATTCTTTTCTGCTCCTTTCTTTTTTGTCTCTCCTCAAAATCTTTTCCAAAAACATTAAAACTATAACCCTTCAAGGAGATAACTTCCAAGTATCTAACATTTAAGCCTACACCCAGCAGGACACAGAGGCCCTCTGCATTTTTTGTCATATATATGTTTTTTTCAATAACTCTTACTTAATGAGACCATCATGAAACCAAGAAACACCTTCTAACTCCATTACTACTATCAACATTGAAAAAACTCACAACATTAGCTTGTCTTCAGTTCTCAAAACTCCTGGCAACTCACTCAGACAATTGGCAAATAAATCTGCTTTGGTCATTTATCCAGCAAGCAGTGATTATCAAGATGAACATTTCCAGATTTGACAAGTAATTGCTGTATTAAATACCATAAGAGTACATTTCTCAGAAGTTGATGGCCCATCCACAGAATTCTTATAATTAGCAGCAATAACCGTTCTGCGTAAGTTACTATTCTCTTCCAAGGGTAATAGCATCTGCTTACATGAAGGAGTATTTTTGGCACATTCTCAAGGTCTTCTGTCTTCTGCCCTGCTGTTGGAACTCTAATCAGATATGCACAGTACCTACAGTGGTCCTGCATACTCCAGGTAATTAGCCTTTCCACTAATCAGAGAGCATCTCTCATTGCTGCAAACATGTAGGACACTGATTGTTCCTTAACCCTGAGGTTTCCTTTGCTCCTTTCTCAAAGAACTGACTCAACTCCGGGTACCTTGAACTACTCTTTCAATGTACACAATATAGAGCTTTCCAAATAAAATCATTTCTGAGTATTTTGCTGGAAGCTGAATTTAAAGACATGAATTATCGATGTTTCAGCTAAAATGTATCCCTGATCTTTCCCTTTCCTCCTAATAGTTAAGAAAATAAAAGCTCACAATATCTTTCTCTGCGACCATCTTCACATGCCTTTCTGCTTGAAAAATTGATCACCTTAGATAAAAACTAATTTACACCTGTGATTTATTAAGACAAGAAACTCGTGTTTAGAAGGAAAAAGGCTGCAGTAAGTGTCTATGCTCTGACAAATGGCAAAAAATACAGCTGATTTAACAAATGAGTGCTCAATCAATGATGCACTGAGGCACATGACAAAGGGAAGTCAAAATCCATTACACTCAAGAACCTCCTTTAAATTCCACTTCAGTGCACTGACCCTGTTGCTCAATGCTAAAGACTTTACAAGGTTTTCGGAAACATTTAGAGAAGCTTTTGTTTTGGCATTCACTCAGCTGCACCTCACAATTAACACTGCCAGACTCCTCTCTAATCAATTATTCATTAAGATTACTAGCATATCTTTTGAGCGCCTTAACTTCACATCAGAAGTGTGTGAGGGATGATACATCCATGTGTACTTTGCAGAATAAAAGGCAGACTCTAAGCAGGTTTTAACATTAAATGAGAACAAGGCTAAAAGAAGCGAAATCAACACTTTTAGTCAAAGTTGAGCTTCAGGCGAGCTGCAGGCAGTGCACAGCGTGAGAGAATTTGGCTCCAGAAAGTGCCCATGTGTTGACAGCTGAGTAAGAGTTTGAAGGCTTAATGGTAAGAATTGTTCAGTCAGTGGTAATGTTACACTTTACTTACTCAGTTAACTACTCATCTTCTCCAGCCCTGACAGCTGATGACACAAACCCCACTCAATTCAAGTTTTACCAGTTGCTATACAAACATGTTTACTGCGGTTCCCATGGCTAGTATTTTTACCAGTCAAACAAAAAAAAAAGCAGGAAATAATTTTCAGGATATAACTATCAAATATAATTGTGCTAAGTAATTAGGAATGCAAAAAGAAAATCTGGTAAACTGCTCAAACTATAGAAAAAACCCAACTAATTTGAGCCTATTTCTACAACTATAATAACGTGTAAAATAAGCAATTACCAATTTATGCTATGGTAGAACCTACTCTATTAAACGCATGTGTTGGTGAGGAAGATATTTCACCCCTCAACATAATTTAAGAGCATAGGTTAGGAAGGTTCTGTGTTTAAAGTCCATGAGAGATCTAACTTGGGCTCTGAAGTTGGAAGGTGCAAATGATTCTCCTCATAGCACACAGAAAAACCCTATTATCACAGAATCTTTTAGGTTGGAAAAGACCTTCAAGATCCCACTGTCAAGTTGAAGTTATGAACTTTTCAGTCCTTGTTTGCATCCACCTGTTCTACCTGGGTCAGAATAAACAGCCAAATAGGACCATAGGCAAGATGAGCCTAAAGTTACCTTGAATTTTTCCATTTTCTAAACATCACCACATGAGTAAAGTTTAAAAACCAACCAACCACCAAAAAAAAAAAAAAAACATTACCAAAGACAAGCAAACGGTAGAGCAGAACTGAGTTTTCTGAATCTGAAGTGTTATTTAATAAAATCTCATCATCTAAGTGTGAACAAGTCTGTAGCTGATAAATAACATGTCAGCAAAATGCCAGAGATGCTTAATACTCCTCTATTCTGCATGCTCACATCTGCTGCTGTCCTGAGAACAGCAGCTCTGTGTTTACTTTCTACACACAGTGATAAGCACGTCGTTTACCAAAATCTGGTAAATTTTGGGTTTGGTAAATTTTTGGTAAATAAAAAGCAGGTCATTTACCAAAGACTGGATAACACATTCCAGAACCCGATCTTACATTTCAGAAACAATAAAAAAACCCCAACTCACCAGCAGCTGGAAGCAAGAGCCAGGCAATGCCTTCGAGCATCTGCAACAGATCCAAGCACTTCAAAATGAAGTGAAATTATGCTCATTATGACTACACCTTGCTCCTTAGGTTATCAAGTGGCTTAAATGCATAACTCCCACCAAATGGATTTCTTGAAGCTACCCAATTCACTAAAAACAGACAGAGGTGCCTAGAAACATTTAAAAGAAACAAACAAAAATAGAATAAGGAGCTCAGAAGTGAAACTCCCCTTGACATCACATTAGGTACTTTGAAAAGTTTGAAAAGTACCTATCACAACTTTACAAAGCATACAAAAAGCTAATTGTGTGATTCAACAGACAACTGTGTTCCTGAAATAATATTCATTATCACACATACTGTAAATATGTGCAAAAAATCTCAATGTATTGAAATCTTGACAGCAAAAGAACTTAGTGTTATCAGACCAGCATTACTGTACCCAAGCCAGCAACAAAGATTTAAATTGTCCTTGGAAGAAGTCTACCTAAAGGTATGAATTCACTGTACAAAACACCAGCTTTTAACATGTCTTTTGTTCCTGTTACACTTCCAGTGATTTCATACAACTTGGTTGCTCAGAAATAATTGTTTCAAGCAGAAATAAAATATAATATCTCCCAGCAAATAGACTGGTATTTCAACTGAAGTACAGTCTAAATCCTTACACAATTTCCTTTACTATCCTGATTTGTCCTTTTTGTTCAGAGGTAGTACATGCATATGTTATCTCTGCTTTTCAAAGAGAAAATAATCATTTAGATTCATATGTAAATTCCATGTTCCTTCATGGATTGTCACAGCAATGCATGACAGACTGTAAAGTATTATCATTGAAAATAAAGAACCTTAAAAGAAAAAGAAAAGAGAACAAGACAGAAAAAAAACACTAATAAAAGCATTACCAATTCTCTGTTTAGATCAGAAGCCTGAACACAAACTACAGCTCTGCAAAGCTCCCAGCTGAGAGCCCTTTTGGACAGTTGGGTGTCACAAATTTCTGCTGTAACACAGAGGTCTGTGTTCAGTGACCAGTTTGGCAAATGCTCATTGTGGAGCTCCCCACCATTTGTAAAACAGATCAAAGGGTCCCACTCAACACCCCCACCCTGTTTAGCACTGTGTACATAACCCTGCCCTCAGGGTGTTTATGAACAATGTTTAAAAGGCAGCAATATGCACAGCTGATCAGACCAGCAGCTGATCAGTATTTAATCATCAAATCCAATAAGGAAACAAATGAGGCAGAGCATGGGGGTGGAAAACAAAGGTAGGTGGAAAATGTTAAATGAGCCACCAATTTATGGAAGATAAAAGCACTCTCAGAAACAATTTACAATACAATTTTCTTTTTACACATTTAATAAACATTCTGTCAGAGTAAACAAAATCTCAGAAGCTGGAAGTTTAAAAAAAAAATCAATTAAAATGAAGTCACAGGGAATGGTGGGGAATTGTTCCTGGCAGTTATTTGATATAGTATGGTTAATATTTCTAGTCAGGCAAATTAACAGTTGGGCTGCTGTAGACTTGCACTCACACGATACATAACCTCTGAGGGTTTGTTCTAAAAATTACAGAAATACATGCATAAATACTGTTATATAGCCACATTTGAGATGTACAATAACAGTTATTTATTACACAGACTCTAATACAAAGGACTTCTACACTGCTAAAACCAGTTGAAAAGAATGTCTGCATCTTAAAAATAAAAGTAGAAAATACATGATTCATTCCACAGGGTCCCATTTCACTTGTAAAAAATATTTTGAAAGCTCTCAAATAAAAATCTGTTTCTCTAGCCAACTGTATCAATAGATGAGTTTTTCTTTAATACCATTCTGCTGTATAATTTGTACTGTGCCACACTATATTGATTGAAGAAAATTCCAGTGAGGCAGTGTCAGTTTCTGTTTCTACAGGGAAACCACTGAGCTGAACAGTGAGGCTCCTAAGGTCAAATCAGGATGCAACTTGTGTGTTGCTACTTTAAAATTACATGGGGCTAATGAGAAAAACAATGGGAGGTTTGCAGACATAAGAAACATCACTTTTACTCTTCACAGACCTGTTAATGTAACTTGAATCACCATGTAAATTAAAGTTTTCACTTTTCATACCTTTTCGTGAATGAAGTAATTCGTATTTGCAAGCAGAAGCTGTGTTTTCTTCATATGCTTCAAGTCATCTGCTGTCTCTACTGTGCTGCCAAGTGTGGCCACAGAAAGAAATCCATTTATCTTCCAGTTTGTCTTGAGATTCTGCTTAGGAGAAGCTGCTGTTCCTTGGCTTCTGTAGCTCATGTTTGCATTAGAGATTTACCCACCTGCACTTCAGGTGCAGGGAGGGAGAGAAAAAGCAGCTTATCTTTATCACAGTGTTCTTTGCCAACACATTCCATTTCACATGGATGGTGAAAGTACAGATAGGCAACTTGATGCAACCTTGCCTTGTTCAGAGGAATGAAAAGGGGAAGAAACAGGAGTGTTTCACATGAGCGTTCACAGTCATTTATGCCTGAGCTGCACAAGCTGAATGACTGACTCAGCTGTGACAGAGTATCTGCCTGCAGACACCAGAAGTGGAATACAGAGTACCTCTAGTTTAGGTGTTTGGACACCTGTGAGTCAGCAAGTAAGGGGAGCTTCAGTCCTGCCCACTGTTCAGCAAAAAAGACTCCCCCTGTCCTGAACCTTGGGCCCCTGGAGCTACAGCTCCGCTCTGAGGCTTGGACAAGCCTTCATGCCAGCTCTCTACCTGACACACATGGTAATTCTGGATCAAAACACTCTGCTGGTGTCATACTATGGGCTTGCCTGTATTTCCTGAGCCTGGCACTCCCTATCAGTGACATTCTTCCCTTATCCTGCAAAGATCTCAGAATTACACACAGGTCTGTAATACAGAACTCAGAGCCAGCCAATGAAAAGCTTCCATACCTTCAGGCTTTTAATGTCTAACGTAAAGTTATGAAAATTGAGCTGACAATACAATGAAACAAAGGAAATATATCAATAAAAACAGTTGTATTTGAACTAAAGAATGTGCAGACTAAACAAACTTTATGTTGGCCTGAGGCGTTTCAGATATGTCATCCTCCCTGCCCTCCCCCACAGATCATACAGGATACTTATGAGTTCTGTTAGCACACACATGCCCAAAATAGTGAGCACAGACTGAAAGGACCAGCAACTGTTTTTATAAGCACTGTGCTTAATTATATCTTATTTTTTCAGTGACTACTGGATTAAAAAAAAAAACAAACAAACAAAACCAAAACAAAGCTATTATCTCAGCTTGCTCAGCGCCTCAGGAAGACTAAATGAGCACAAAACTGAAAAGTATCTCCCACCCCAACAATGGCATGAAGAATGTCAGAAGTAATACAATTAAGAGACACCTATTAAAATAACACCATCTCTCAACTAGCTACCTTTGATTTAAAAGAGTAAGATAATTTAGCAGAGAACAATGCACACTTGCTAACCTTTCATACCATGTTAACAGGTGGCAATGCATTTTCCTTTGATGTTTGTTGTGAAGTCAGATTCAAAGAGCTTGTTCAGTTATTCTTTGTTACATTTGTGTTCCCTTCTCCTATCAAAAGCTACAAGAAAAAATCAAAACAAACCCCCCACATATTTTTAACCTCATAAGCCTGTCAATGCACACAAGCATCACGTGACTTTTTTTAAAGTTATAATTGAAATTACATGCTTTTGACTGATGACAGATACAGTTTTGTACAGAAATTTTGTTTGTAAAATCAAGATATATAGCTGAAATTATCAGATGGGATATAGTTAAAGGAACAAAGGGACAAAGCAGAATAAGGACAGGTTACATACAGAAGTGAATGCTCAAACTGTTCCTGTCTGTTCCTTGCCCAAAAGCCACACGTCTCCTGAAGTGAATGATCTCAGTGAGTGACAGTCCTAACCAAGCAAAAAAAAAATGCAAGTTTTTCTGATGCCCATCTCTATCGAGCTATTATAGCTGTGCCTTTATCCTGCATGTAGTATTGTTTATTTCCAAAGATTTGCACTCAGTTACCTGTTTTCCACTTGATGTGTGAGACACTGAGATACCAATGCCCTACTATTTCAATACAATGCCTCAAGTAGGAGCAGGTGAGCACAGCTAACATATGGGAGAAATGGCAGAATTTTCTGGTTAAATCTAATGGAAGAACCCTCATTCCAGACATATCTTTCCTTAAAACTATTCTTTTACAACTGGATGCATGTATAAGGGATTGAAAACAGGACAAGCTCACAGAAGATAAACCTGTTGAAATTCATTACATATACAGACATTATATGTAACTTAGAAAATACAGAGCTGGAGAAATGTGAAAACTTCAGGGAAAGGTGACATATAAGAATAACCTCAACTTTAAATACAATGCTTGTTAACTATCTGCTCTAGGCCACTGATAGAGAAGGAATATTCAATCAGTTCCAGTAGAGCAGATTTTGTTTGCTGCAATACAGTTGCAGCCATCCATGTATAAAGTTATTCTCATTGCAGGAATATACTTTGTTTCCCCCCAAACTCATAATACAGCCGAGCAGCCACGGAATCTCTCCCTGTTGTCTTATTACCTACAGACTAGGAGAATTTCAGAAATTAAGAAGACAGATTAATTACACTGCACAATTTAATTAAGTCTTGGAAGAATAATGGATCCAGCAGAAAGCTCTGTAATAGCACGACAGAACTGTGAAAGAACAGCGAGTTCAAAAAACAGGCTAAAAGGCCAAAACGGCACAGAATCTCCCTTTCCACTGAAGTTCTCAGAACGTAGCAATAAACACCTCCACAGCATGAGCCTCAGCGACCACATCTGCAGCTGCCCCCTCCAGGACTGCTCAGTCAGTGTGGATTATCCCTGTTACCAGAGATGCCATCTCTGCCAAGAACCACAGCGGGCACAGAGCGAACATTCCCAGGCTATGGAGGGAACAAAGCCTAGCCCTGCACTGTGTCCTAATGAATCAGATGTACTGCTGGTGGCTGAGGGATGTAAAATGCCCAAGTGCTAGGAGAATAGCCCCAAGCTCTTCCCAAATTATGCGCTCCGGTATTACAGGTCTGCTGCAAAATGTATCAGATTATCCTGTACACGGTAGCTATTCTTTTGGACAAAGAGGACAGATAAAAATAAATTGTAGAACAAAATCTGATACCCAGTGGAATAATAAAGGTGTTCAACAAGGAAAGGTTTTCAGGCACTGCAAAATTCTGCAGAATTTCAGATAGCCAGGACACAGGCACAATAAATGCAAATGCATTCACCCTCATAAAGTGTGGAAAACTTGGAAAAAGAAAATTCACTAGTATAAACATAAAATCTTGTTCCAAGTGGCCTGAAAAGGTAACCATCCAGTTAATGGGTATATGCAAGACAAAGAACACAAACTGAAAGATTTTTTGAAAATGGCATTGTGAATGAGAAATGACAAAAAGTGCATTTTGAAACTGTACGACCATCAGCGGTCAACAAGATATAAGAAACTTGGTCATCTGTGTGTTGAAATTATTTATCCCCATCCTGCAACATGTTTAGTCTCAAATTTAAGGACAAAAATAACTTGTTGGGCTGTTTGAGGTTTTTTTTAAATCCAAACAACTCCAAGTACATGCGTTATGGTATCAATTAGTTCTACATTAAGGCATCTGGATGAGGCGAAATTCTGCAGATGGATGTATTTATCTTACTGCTATCAACACATTCCCATCCACTTATCATATACTTGCAATCCTTTGAAAGGAAAACTGTGAAGAGCTCTCTAGTAGCCATTTGTCCTTCTTATGCCAATACAATGTAGACAATTATAGCAGTATTCCTTTCAACCTCTTAAAGAAAGTACATTAAAAAGGTTTGATCAAATCCTCTTTATGCAATATATGTCACATTCAGTGAATACAAATTGATGACCTTGCCCTTTGCCCTGGCAAACTCTCTTTGTCTTTCCTCTATGAAATTGAATATTTGAACACAGTATTTTCTTAAATGTTGCCCTGATTGCATATGGAGAGAACACAGGCAGCTAAATGTTAATCAAACAAGTGAATGAGGTTTCTTAAATGCTCTTCTCATACACAATTTTAACATTCTCTCACCCACCTCAAATCTTCTGTATAATGAAATGCCAGACAGGAATATTATGCAAGTATGTTAAAAAAATGGCACAAGCACAAATTATTTAACAGTACTGTGAAAACATAAATCCTCCTTTTTACCAAAGCACCAACAGATTATCTCTAAAGGGAATACTATAAACTCTTTTTAAAAAAGCTTGAGCACAAATTATGTTTAATAACTTCCATAGCTATGGACAATTCATTAGGCTGCTGTGACTGAAACAGGCTAAAGAGCACCTCTCCTTTTTGTTCGGTTTAGTATGCAAATGGTTGTCAAACTGCCAGAGTAGCTGGTTGCACTGATTTTTCTACACTGCCAGTTAATCAGTCTCCTATTTCATCTGTATGCAACCTTCATACACACATACAGGAGAAACAAAAACTGAGAACACCCAGATAAGTGCTTACCTACAAATTACCAGGGAAGACTCAGCACTAGAACAGTTATTTATGTTATTTGTTTTACAATAGCACTAAATGGTTAGATGAACCAATGTGCAGTGAAACTGCATGTACTTATAAGGCAGTCTCTTCCTCCAAAAGTCTATAACCTGGCTTATGAGACACACATTAAAAAATCCCAGAGGACAGAAAAGGAAGCCAAGAGACAGAGAGATATATGATGGGGTTTGTCTGGTTTTGTTGGTACCCCCTCCCCCTGCTTTTTTTTTTTCATTCTGGGTTTTTAATAAAGATCTCTTAAGAGTTACAGGAGTTACAAGTGATGGCACAAAGTGAACAAGCACACCTATCTGCTCTTGGGTTCCAGAACAGAATAGATTAAGCAGATATTTATAGACAGAGTTCAAGGAATTGAGATAGAGCTTTGTAAAGTGCACATCCAGAGCATTCAAAGCATTTAACACAAAATCATGTGTAAGAGGCTGGCAAAGACAATGGATTAAAAGGAAGTGTTAAATACAAAGTGTTATTGCCAGTGTTGACGCCACTGCTTGATCATCAGGAAGTCAGGAGGTGGCATTTGATAAGGCTGGTTACAAGAAGGAGAAACAAAGAACACTCCATCTGTGTCACAGGTATGCCACAGCTCATACTAGCAATGAAAAATACAGAGGTGATTGTTCCTTTATTTACATTTTAGGGGATAAGAAGACCTGGCTGTACATAAATAAGGATTGATAATTCTTCCACTTTGCTTCATCAAGCAGATCAGATAGAACACAGGTACCCTCTGGAGCAGTGTAGCCCACACTCAAGTGATACATCACTGGCACCCACAAAGTGCATTTCTCCTCCAACTTCTTACACACAAAAAAAAGCAGAAGAATCCAGGCTCCATCTGATTTGGGTACTCTAGCACACTGTTCTTTGGATTCTTTCTTGTAACATACATACCTTTCAGAAACATTACCAAGTCTTAACCTTGCTATCAAACTGTGTGACATATCTTACAGATATTCAAAAATTAATCTGGAAGCCTTAAACAGCTAAAAAAAAAAAGCCAGTGTTGACAATATATTAAGTGCTACTTATGCCTCCATTTGGTACTACATATATTTTACCTAAACTCTTAACTTCAGCATTTGAAAAGTAAATTATTTCATGTAACTTTATCTTAAAAGTATTTGCAGTTGTTCCATTCAAGCAAAAGGGGTTTGAAAGCAGTAACACTTCTCCAGCTGAAAGGTACTCATCCTATTTATAAAAGGACAATATTGTGTACATGATTTGTTATTTGGACCAGGCAGGGAGGCCAGTGAAATCATGAGAAGGACATTATCAGAAAGACTGTGTAAGGGTAAGTGTATGAACTTACAGCATTTCCACTTTTTTAACCATAAGAATGGCATGAATTATAGAATCATTTAATTTGGAAAAGACCACTAAGTTCATGAAGTCCAACCATAAACCCAGCACTGCCACGTCCACCACTAACCCTTCTCCCTCAGTGCCACATCTGCATGTCTGTTAGATGCCTCCAGGGATGGTGACTCCAGCACCTCCCTGGGCAGCCTGTTCTAACACCCAACCACCCTATCTGAGAAGAACTTTCTCCTAATATCCACGTAAACCTCCCCTGGTAAAACTTCTCATCTCTTCTCATGAGAGGCCATTTCTTCTCATCCTATTACTTCTTTCTTGGCAGAAGAGACTGACCCCTACCTGGCTATAACCTCCTTTCAGGTAGTTGTAGAGAGATAAGGTCGATATGAGAGCGATATGAAACATGCTTGATTGGGTTTTTTTTCTGCCTATAGCTTGGAGCACTTCAATACTTCACAAGCTAAACTTCAAAATACACTACCAAAAAAAACCCCAGAAGAACAATTCCACCAAAAAAAGTAACTGCTCCTTCTAAACCTTCTGTTTTACAGCAAAACATTACTTTAAGAAACCTTGCACTTTGGCACCAGACCAGTCCTTTCCATCGATTTTCATCAGGGCAGAATTCCACCTTTTAAGTTTACACAAGGCACAGTTTCACTTCAATCTCCTCCAGCAAAAATTGTCATCTTTAGCCTCCTCTCCTCTGGCCACAGTTAACCATCTTCTCGTCTTCAGTCACACAGAAGACCATTTCTAAAATGGATCACAGATGTGATTGAGTAGGAGAAATAAACCCCTGGTTTTTGTTTTAAAACTCAGCTCATTTCACTGTTCTGGTCTGAAACACAGCCCAAGAAACCAACATGTTGGCACCTTTTTTTGCAGCATGAGAGGAGCATAAAGCAGGGTTGTCACCTCTTAAACTGACTTTGTCACCAGGGAAGTCTGTGAGGAATTGCACCTCAGATTAAAAAGAAGAAAAAAAAAGAAAAAAATATCCCATTTTTCTGGATCACACTTTCCTTTTGAAAGTGCTGTTAAAAAAAAAAAAAAAAAACAACAACAAAAAAACCCAAAAGTGTCTACAAAAAAACTTAGACAGTTGCTGGACATTTGTCTTTCTGAGCACCCTGCTACTCTCTACCAAAAGATCCTCAGAACCAGGTTCACCAGAAGTGCACCAATAATCACATTTAGGAAAACATATGCTTTATTTGAAACATAATCCCTCACAACTGCAGCATTTAAAGCACATTTCTTGCTGTAAGCAGCAAAGCAAGAAGTTTGGTGATCTTCAATGTTTCCAGGCATCAGCAGAGAACTGTGACCCACTGGGATGTCCTCACCAAAACACAAAGAACTGCCAAATGCCCATTTGGAGCCACATTCGAACCCATTCTCCTGCCACATTTTTTTTCTCCAAACAAGGTTAGTTCCAAACTTATAACACTTCCTTGAAAAGGTCAAGTTTGCTTTTTTGACTTGCTTGATGGTTTTTCACTTTAGTAATTCCACTTACCTGAACAACCTATAGAAATCAATGCAGTTCTAATGATCGCAAATTCATCTAAAAGTGACTCTGGTTTGACTATCCAAAGCATTCCATGAAATACCTTTCTCCCAGCCATTTCATCACTGTTCAGGGCTGTACAAAATAATACATTCACCACTTAAGCCTCCTGCAGGACTCCAGAGAAAGAACTTACTGTGGCATGCGCCATAAAATCAACAATATCAGGCCTAACAGTCTCCAGTTACTCAAGCAAAGGATAGACTCTCAAACCTGCTCACCAGCTTGATTCCTGAAAAGGCTACCACATCTTTGTTAGACAAAACCAAATTTTTATCCCTTCAGTTACAGGGAAAAGTTTGACAACTCTCCAAAGAAGGCATTAGACATTTAAGATGTCACTTCCAGCAGGTAAATTTGCTATCTCCAATTACGGACTTATTTCAAAGTGTTTCTTTCTAGACAAACAGAAAATCCCTGCTTACTTTTTGCACTCAGTTTTACATTTTCAGACACATTTTCAATGTTCCTTCAGAAGAAAAACATCCATTAATCAATGAAAAAAAATAATTCAAACATATAAGTACATGTGTAAGTTCAAAAGTGTATTTCCTCCCTAGTACTATGCTGTCCTATACAGCAATTTGCCATTCTCCTAGTGGTTCTCTAGTCCTTGTAATACAATTTTTTGCCTGTCCTTTAAGGATGACAGTGAAGAGAAATTCCATTGATGATCCACTGCTACTCTGACCTCCACCACCACCTTCTGCCAACACAACCAGAAACCTCCCTCTGCTACCAAGGGCTGAAACCCTGAAAAGTGGATGGTGTGGTCACCAAGCAAAGAAGTCACCCCACCAGGGTGACTCCTCTCCACTACAACAGCATATTTTCCACTGACCGTGGCATTGACTTTGAATTACTTGATGTGGAAGGCTTGGGAAGAGAATACTGGAACAGAAGAGACATGGGGTGGGAGCTGAAACCACCACTCCTCATCTTTTGTGGCACATAAAGAGTCTTGGGAATCAGTAGGTTTTGAAAGGGCTGGTTCATTTGTAAGCAAGAGAAGTCGAACAATGCCAGAAAAACAGCCCACTGAGCCAAGAAGACAGGAAAAATGGCTTGGCACAAATGCAAGACTCCTAAAAGCAGTAACAGAAGAACAAAGGAACTGGAATCTGTGATTTTACTGAGGGTAAATCTCTTGCTGCATAAGACTTGTGAAAAATAAACTCATTTTCTGAAGTGTGTGATTCTTTGCTTTCCTGAAAAGTTTTTCCTGCTAAGAGTAATTAGAAAAATCAAAGCCTCAACTCATCACTAAATTATGGGGGGGAGAGGTAGGGAGGTGAGATAAACTAAAAATAATCAGCATAGAGAACAGGTCGGCTAAGCCTCAGACAAAATCCTTGTTCTCTGAGACTGCATTTCCACTTTTGAAACCAGAGGCTAAGCTTCCTTGCAGAGATACAAGCCTGTTCAGAAACTCAGCAGTCCAGTTCTGTCCCTTGCCTATTTTTGTGTGAGGTTCTTGCAATTTCAACTAATTGTGAGTTTTACCGGGAAACAGAAAGTGGGAGAAGCCACTTTTCACAGACAGCTCTTGAGATGCTGTGCCTGCCAGCACCTTCCCTTGTGTTTGCCATTTTCCCTGGCACCTGTGTTGTGCATTGCTGTTATCTGGACTAAGATCCTGATTCCACAGCCCAGGACCCAGGTTTCCTCTACTCACAAGGATCAAGCATAGCCTAGTGGCATTCTCTTTTCCACCTAAACTCTTACTTCTGTTCCCACATTCTAGAATACCACGTTCTCACTAAGACAGTCTCTGATAAACTAGACTACTGCCATGGTCAGGATTTAAAAACAGAACAAAGCACAAGAAAGCCATGCAAACGTGGAAAGGGAGCTTTTAATACTCAGACCAAGTCTGTCTCCCAGCCCTGTCCCACTGCTAGTTGTGTTACAACAACTCTGCTTTTGCTTCCCTGGAATTAGAAGAAGGCTTCACTTCCCGTATTAAAACAAGACTGCCAGCAGCAGAAGCCAAAGCAAAGAAAGATATCCCTAAACCACCTAAAAACTAGCAAATGAAAGTGAAAGGGGAAAAAAAATAAATCTTTAAACTGTCTCTTCGGCACAAGTGTTAAACTGATCTTTCAATTATTGATATCTCGCTATCTCACTTTCTCGAGTGGCCACTAAACTGGAAGCTGCCCAAATCTTTATTTGTATTTCAAGACAACAGTCGCTGAGAAGTCTCACAGCCTTACTTAAAAAAAGTGAGCAGGCCTCTTGCAAAAAGCAAGTTTGCAATCTGGGACTGCAAGTGGAATCACTGTTTTTCAATAGTGATTTCAACAGTGAACAGTAATTTAATCTAATTGAAATCTGGAACAAAGATAAAACCTACTCATATTTAAAATCAACAGCCTCATATTAAAATGCCATTTATGCCAGCATATTAAGAGAAAAATGAAGCTTTTGGAAATGGGCTTGCTTAACATGGCAGTGAAATATTCAGTGTGAATTACTTTTATCTTGTTACTAAAACAAATGCAACTTGTATAACATCACTCCAAATAGTAAATTGCTTTGAAAAATAATATGAATGTGCCTATATGAATTCAGAAATAAAAAAGAGTGAAAAATTGTATCTGCTGAAGTGAAATTAACTGAACAAAAATTCTCTGTGGCAATACTTTAGCAGCCTCACCAGTCAGCCTATCAGTTGAGAAGGCTAGGGGGAAGAAGGAGAGAGATTGCATAAAGTGAAAATACAAGTCTTTTCTTATAAAAGTCAATACATCATCTTAAGCTAGAAAAAAATGGTCCCTAAACATCCGTAATTACAATCAGTAATTGTCATTAAAAGCTCTCATTATATAGAGTAGGTGTAATTAGAGCATCTTGCCTGCACAGGGTGCAGCACACAGAGAATGCTGGAAGAATTCATAAATTAGTGCCAAATCAGTCTCATTCCCAGCTACCACACAATCTGCTGTAAACCAGAAAAATTGTATTTACACACATTAAGGCAAAGCCCACTGGCCTCTACAAAATTAGCCTAAACACGAAATGCAGTTATTTGAGGGACTCCCTATTTCATTATGTGTCTTAGGAATAAAGGGATAAAGTTTGCCATCAATAACGCTGAACATATCTGCTGAACCCCGCAGATTCCAGGGCATTAATAATTTAAACTCTTATGGGAATTTTGTCATGGTGGAGATAGGACTTGTCTGCAAACGGAGCTCAGGGGATGTTCAATATGATCTATTCTAGTATACACACACAATTGCTACATTTATCATGATGCAGAGGAAAATGGTTCCTTCTTAAGGACCTCAGGAATGTTTCTTCTGTAATTTACACAACAAAAACTCTGAGCATTTCTAATAAAAAATATCCCAGGTCCTATAAAGATATTATTGTAAGAATTACACTGAAAGGCTTCTTTTCTCCCCCTCTCTATTACTTGTGCATGTACAATGATGTTTTCAACACATTATAAAATGGGATGGGAGGGAAGGAATCCAGCTCCTGAGAGTAATGTTATCTATGTAAGATGCTACTGCCAGCACAGATAGTATGAGCTTATGGCCTAAGAAATAAAGCTGTATGACTCAAATATTTATACTGGTGCAAAGCTAATGGCCCTGTATATAACACAGTCAGTTACATGCACAACTACTGGATGGCAGAGCAAAAATCCCCTTTTGCACATGTCAGTGGAAAGCATGGAAAGAAAACATCCTTTTGAAATGCTCGTGGTATTTGTGTAATACAGAGTAAATTCAGGCATTTCTGCAGTAGCCAATCTAAGGTAAACTCTAGGTATAGACACATTCACTCAAATAGGCTTCAAAATAATTAGACAAGAAAAAACTTTCTTTCACAACCAAGCCCTAATTCTTAGACTACAGTTTGCAGAAAAAAACTTCAAAAACATTTCTGTCCACATGCTTTTAATGTGCTAACATTGTACCTTCACTACACCAGGCATGCACAACCTGATGTGCACCACAGTCCCTGAGTGGCAGAAGGACAAATGTTCCCCTACAAAGATCAGGCACTAGGGAAGCTAGTGCGGAAGAACACTTCAAAATAATTCCTTAATTTGCTAAATTTCCATTGAAATAATATGAATGTATAGGTGATCAGAAAGAATCTTAATGGCACAAGGAATGCCTCAACATTTTAGTCCAGCTGATTAGCTTTTCACCATGATTTAAGACAGTCCCTGTAAAAACTAGAGAACAGCACCCAAATCCTCTACAACATTACTGCCTGATTGCCCATGAAAACTGAACTCTGAGTTCAGTTTAAGAATTTTATCATGTAATGTCATAAACCAATTATTTTTCTATTGGGATATTTGTAAACAGAATCAGTCTGGAAAATGTAATTCAAGAGTTTTTCACCGTAGCAGCTTTTATTTGATGTTAACACTCTGAAGAGCTATGTTCCCATCTCAGCATAAACAAGTTATGCTAGTGCTGGCTCTCAAATGATTATTTGAATGAGGCCATCTGTGTTTCTGATGAAAAAAAGAAGAAGAAACCTCAGGAGTGAGAACAACAGGTAGGCAGAGGATGTGTGGCAATGGTGCAGAGGGAATAAAGCTGCAGGACAGTTGAGGTGTGTTCACCTCAGCACCCTGCTGCTGAAACAGGAGCCCCCCGGTCAGGGCTGCCTCAGGACAACCCTGGTTTCAGGCTGAGCCAGAACTTGCTGTTCTTCTTTCTGCATGGAAGCCAGCACAATCCCCAGAGATCTGCCCATCCTCTCTCACTTATCCAGTGGATCATCTTAATTTAGACCTCTTGCTCTCCAGGGCTCTCCTGTCCCAAAATCCTGCTTTGTCACAAACCTCTTTTTAATCTGCTTGGACATTTCAGTGCTTGACCGAGCTCTGATGTCTGAGGGCTCACCCCCTCGTTAGTTCTCCAAAGAGAAAGAAACTTCTTACTCTGACAGGACTTTAAGAAATCTGTGGCCCAAGTACATTACCAAAACATTAACTGGACAGCCTAGGGACAGCAAGTACCCCTGCAGAAAAACATACACCTACAAGTCCTAATGTATATCTCGCTATTCCAGACTGTTTGAACAGCTTTACTGATAAGATCATAGTGTTTTTTTCTATCAGCCATGGCCCTTTACTGCTCCTACAGGAAAGCACAATTATTTGGAAGAGGCTGGGGAGGGTTTTTAACAGCTTATAAAATAACACCAACAGCAAATAAAACAAATTATACCTCCTACCATATACTACAGACTTTATAGTATTCTGTGTATTATTTGATAACACTGGCTTGGGATGGTCTCAATACAAGTTCAGCTGGCACTGGACTGTGCAGTTGTCTGAATTAGCATAACAATTTTAATCCCAAGAGTTAAGAGAAATCAGATTGAAAAATAAAAAGGGATCCAGCATAATGCTTTGTAAGCATTTATGGTGCAATAATTATGCCACAGCTTGAGGTAGTAGGACTCTCATAATATATTTTTCCAAAAGTTTTTGGAGCGACATATCCCAGTTTGACAGACTTTCATGTATGAGGGGAGGAACAGCCCTCCACTAACTCTGCTTCAGGGTAAGCAAACTGAAATGATAATAATGACAAAATTCTATTTTAGTTCTCTGACTTGAATTCATATACACACTGACTGGATTTTGAAACTGCAAGACAAAATGGCAGATGGGCCAGCTTTGCTGGGAAGCCCACACTGTAATTAGGAAGGGAGGGGGGAAGAGGAAAAAGAAAAAGCATGCAGCAAAACCACATTTTTATTTTTATTAACTGAGTGACTAAACCAGGCAGTAAGGCAGTACTCTATAAATATTAGGCTTCATCTAGATTTTATTATTTTGCAAGCTGTTTGTGTTACAGTGATGCTCTTAGCTTGTATTTTAACTACCTACTAAAAATATGGAAAGCAATAGTAATAAATATATTTTATACATGAGTTCATGTACCAGTTCTTTGTTGGGGACACTACACAGTCTATAAAATGAATCTGTAGTCTTTTACTCTGTGTTAATTGGCCTGCAAAGTCAGGAAGATGGATAGAAGCTGTTTCTCAAAGTCAATGACCACAAAAACCTTACCAAAATGCTAAACAAGAGTTAAGGCTACAGTAAAATTGACACCGTTATTTTGCTAAATGCTTCGTTGTAGTGCATTATCTGTGTTACAAATGCACCACGTGGCCTTTCTGGGGACTGAAGACAACTTCATATGATTTTGCACCCATTGTAGGGAACTCCATTCTGTAGCACAGGGAAAGATACAATGATCACCACTGAAGGAAAAAAAGCATGTGTCTCTAAGCATCAGTTATCAGAAATAAGAACTAAATTAAGCTATGTCTAGGTGCTTATGGAAAACAGTGCAACCTCTGGGATTTATTTGTTCTTATGGGAAAAAAAAAAGTAAATGCATGTAAAAAACTTAGACCCATTTGTAGACTTTTCAAATTTCCAAAGACTGGTTTGCCAGCTGCATGCTGTCTACTTCCCAGGATGCACTGGGCAGACTCTTGAATATCTGTTTCACTTATTACAAGCAAGCTATCACAACCATATACAGAATATTTACAGACCATGGACTAGTTCCTCCAGTCAGAGCAGAACTGCTGCCAATACAAATACCATGCCCTGTGAGCCTATGGACAAACCAGTATTGTCTATGTAAAAAACAAAACAAAATGAAACAAACAAAAAACCAAAATCAAAGAGGCAGTTCGTGCATAACAGCATACTTTTAGAACCAGCAGATCCAGGGACTACTTAAGAAATAAATCCTGAGAAAGCTCTCCTTCCCTCACAGTCATTCTAGGTGACAAAGGACAGCACCATGTCCCTGTTGCTGTCTCCCCTGCTAGTCACATGTTGGGCAACTGTGGGGTCCCACCAGACTCTTCTAACAGCAGTCCAGAGCGAGAACAACACTGCCTGTCCGTGTGCTGAGCTGCAGCCTCAGTACTGCTCCTCACTTTAAGAGACTCCCTCTTCCAATCCACTTCCAATTTTAATTTGTCCAAGAATTAGACCTCTTACAGATTGATTACTAGCTCCAGGCACCTGATAAGTCATGACAAAATTAAATTCACAGTCTAGTACAGTTTATTAGCAGGTTACTGAGCTGTTGGAAGGAAACACCCTCACTCCTCTCCCAGTGCCTTCCTCCCATGCTTCATACCACCCACACAATAAGGGACCTGTACACCATGGAGCATGATGTCTACACAAAGCCTGTGAAGTCCAGAAAAGACTGACCTGCAAATTAACACCTTATGTCACTTTGTGTGGAAGGACCAGATTCAAATTTCCCAGTGTCTGCAGATTGGTACAGCAACACTACTAACATTCAGTCTCCTTCCTTTACAGAAATTGCATTTACCCACAATTGTGTATTTGCACTGCATGTTTCTGTAAAACGCCTAACTGGCAAATAAACCTACACTGTGGATTTATCTACCTGCATTATGTATTCTCTTTCCAAGCAAAACTCACACAAGGAAGCAAATTCTGTCAGCTGCTCATCACGTAATATTAAAAAGACTACAGGGGAAAAATTCAATCATAAATGCACAAGGACCTTCTCCCTAACTGCTGCACTATCTGACACAATAAAATTAATAATTTAACTATTTGAAACTTCACATGTGCAGGGGACTGCAAGTAGACCAGTGGCATTTTCACTTCAAATTTATATAGTCTTTAGTCAATATACTTAATCTGCATTTCTAACACCTGCTTCAGTCAGCTGTGAAGTGCAATGTTATCTATAAATTTTTTTTCATCTTTGTACTGTCCATCCAACAAAAAAAATTTATGATAGTGGATAATTATTCGACTTTTAAAAAGGATATGAAACTTTTCACACGTTTTTTGATCACTGCTTGAAAGACATGCTCATATATTTGACATTCCATTTTATTAAAAGGCTTGAGTTTTTCAAAAACCCCTTCCTATTATTCATGTTATCTAATTCTATGTAATATAGTTCTCCTTCAAATAGTTAACATTTGCTTTCCATATAGTAGTAAAAGTATGGTTAAGAAAGTAGACCACAATTAAGCAATGAGACATAGCAAGGTGTGCATCTTCAGACTATCAGAGCTTGCCTCAAATGCACCAGGAGAATGACTTTTCCACTCAGGTACAAGGTGATGTGGAAAGAGTATGCAGAGGGGGTGAAATCATGTGCAGCTCTCATCCAGCAGGTTCATGTGAGGCAAAAAGCTGTTTCCAGTTATGCACAGTCTCAGTCAAGTTAAATATTCAATACCAATAAAGATAGCCAAGGAAAGTGTCCCATGCTGAGCTTTCAGTACACTGGTTGAAAGACAAAAGAGAATAGGAAAAACCTGCCTTCACATACTAATGTAAAAGATTTTCTATCTGACACGGTCACCTAATTTGGATACAAGTATAAATAATTCCTTTTCTTGGAAAGTAAAAAATGGCACGTTTTCAATCATTTCACCCTTTGAAGAGCATACAGAGTTTGTCATAGATAAAGTCAGATGTTCACCTAGTCTGATCTTCCATCAGCTCTCAGGGAAAGGATATTACATAAACATCCTTGCAACAAGTTACACTGGAACGAACAAGAAGGTACCATCAGAAAATAATTTAGAAAAGGAATTTTGTCCTACAATCTTTTTTTAGGAAGTAGAAACAACAAATACAACAATTTACTTATCACTGTAGGAAAGTAATCTGGAGGAGGTGGGTGGAGAATTGGAATGAAGGTGGAGGACACAAGATGCGGGAAGCGCATTTGCTCACGTGCCATGCCAGAAGGTGATAAACTGTTTAAGCAAGCCTGAGCCTCATTACCTCCAAGAGGGTTGGGATTTTGCTGGGCTGGTGTTTTGGAGTGCTTTTTTTCACTGGGCACTTATGCTTATTTTTTGGTTTTACAGGAAGTTAAAATGAAAACTCTATGCCACTGACAGAACAGTGTTAAAAGAAGCCAAAAAATGACAGATCAAACTAAAACAGTTCCCTCCCTCCTCTACAATAACTGGTCTTTTCAAATATTTGCTATTAAAGATGAAAGCTGAAGATTGCTTTGATACCCACAAAGAAGATAAGGCAAAATAATAATGAAGGGAGCCTCTCCATAACAACACAATTACCACTATTAAAAAAAAAGAATTCATGAACTACTCCTGGCTCATACTGAAGGGTCATGATGGTTTTCCAAAACTGACTTTTAAAAAGCCAATAATAAATAATAAATACAATTTCCAAAGGAAGCTCCAGTTTTATAACCATGCCTTGCTTGCTAGTTGAGCTAAAGACTGCGAGAGCTTTTGACCTAACCTCTGGCACCTCCACTAAGACAGTATTTGTCACCCTGACAGCAAGGGGAATGATTTCCAGCCCCTCAACTTAGAGTAATAATGACATCCGTCTTGTTTTCACCCCTAGAGACTGAGGACTGCTGAGTTTTGAACAGGCACTGCTCAGTAAGATAGAGAAGAACCACAGGAAAAAAAAAAAAATCCAGGCAGAAATGTAACCTGTTCTGGGCCAAAAATCACAAAGCTTAATAAATTAAGGTGTTTAGGATATTTTTCCTCCCACAAAGAGTTAATTAAAGGTAAAAGAAGGTTTGTGTAGAACAATGCAGCACAAGTATTGCTGTTTGTACTACATGCTAGAACTCAGCTCCTGCTAGCTACTGAATCCACATTTGGTGGTCAGAGAAGGAAAAAGAGCTCCGTGCTCCCTGATGGATTAGTGTAGGTGACTGCTCAGCACACCAGCTCGTGTTTTACAGCACACATGCACAGCTGCTGGGCTTGTTGAAACAACTCCTTGCAGCAGCACTAGCTCAAAGTGCTAATCAAGCAAAATAGGGGCTTAAACATCCCTATTCCCAAGGAAGGGATGATTTCTCTCCACTCCCTCTCACCCCCACACACACTTTTCTTATGCAGGTGACTAAAAGCTGCAGCACAGAGAACATTGCTCCATTTCAATCAGAAGCTAAAACTTTGGGGGAGAACATTAACAGCAGATTCTAAAAACATTTTCATTTCCTTTTGATGAATTTTTTAAAAGTGAGGAAGAAAATTACATATTTTGTGCATTTCCAAATCTGTCTGCAGGGAACATTTACCCTTAAATCAGGCCAAATGACTACATGTTTGTGTACAACCATAGCCCTAGAGGAATGCAGAGGAATGCTTCTTCTAGTATTAAAAGATACTAGAACGGGCAAAATAAAAACCAAATTGTCTTTCACAGTGCCTCCCTTCGCAATTTCTCCTCGATGCACCAACCTACCTAACAAAAAGAACCAATAAATTCAAACATTTGGCTCCCAAAGACCCAGCTAAATTCTTGCAAGAATTTTAAATCTCTTGCTTTATAAATAAACTGTTCCAAGCTTTGTAGTGTACATTTTCACCTTTTTTAAAAAAAGCACACATATATTTCTCCAAGTAGTTGTCAGAAACAAATAAAGCAGCTTTTCAAAGCAAACATTTTTTTAAACTAATTTTAAGTGATATGACACCATTCCACGATACAAAGTTCAGTGACTTAACTAGAAGTCAGACACCTTGATCTTACTTTATAACAGAGCAAGTGATATTTCTTTCTGTTAATTTCACTTTCTTTATTTTATAGTGAAAAAACAGGAAACCATTCTAATACAGAAGACAAGAAAACATCACAAACTAAATCCAGGACCTTTCAACATTATAATCTGTACACAGTTTCCACCCTCAGACAATTGTTTTTATTTGTGGTTTTTGGTTTGTTTTTGGTTTTGTTTTTTTTTTCCAAGTTCTGACCAAAAACAATAGTAAGCAAAACTAGAAAAAAAAATAGCCCAAAATGAGTATATTGTTTTGACAAAAATGTGATATTTTCACTCTAGAGAGGACAATGACAAATCTTGCTAATTATGACATAAGTAATCTTAGACAAACTGATTTTATGCTAAAACTGTATCAGCACAGATTTGATTTACATACTAATCCAACCAATCACCCGATTATATAATATTAAACACATATTTCCTTCTCTAGATGTTCTCCAAGTAACAGTTAACAAAGACAGGCACTCTTGATTCTCTAATTCATTAGCTTCCACTTAAAATGGAGTTAAGCATCTTATAAATTTTCAGTATTCAGTCTCCATTAACAAGAGAGATGACTGTACCACAGTAACAGATACTTTCATTTCCAGTTTCCCCACCCTATGTGATCAGAAGAAAGATGCCAGATCACAAAGTTAAAGGTACTTTGAGTGTCCAGTCTTGGCTATAGAAACTCCTCTCCCTTCTAACATTGCAATTCCCTAAGTGACAAATGGACTGGAAGAATGAAGCTGCTTCAACTCTCACACTATCTTTCCAAAGGGCAACAAACACCCTGAGTTCTGCCTCTGAATTTTCTCCAGCAACATCCACACTTTTGTTGTTTGTTTTACTAACTCAAGGGATGCTACTGGCACATATACCCTCAGCTGTCTCTTTTCCTAAAAGCCTGCTAATCCATGGAAACAGTAATGATGGGGGCCGGATTCAACCTACTGTCTCAAAAGCCATCACCAAGTACCATGCCAAGCAAGTGCACTAGATGAGGCTGCTGACCAAAAAAAGTAGGTGCAAGAAAAAAAAAATCCTACCTGTCTGCTGTCATATGAGGAAGTGGGAAAAGCAGAATACTCAAATATATTTATCTTTAGAAAGGTAGCACTTACTTATTTTTTGGTCTCAAAGATAATACGAAGAGATGTATTTAATGGCCTACTTATTGCTATCTTTAAACAAACTTTTTTTTGGCAGAACTAACTGCTTGAGTCCCATAAGACCAAGCAAGACGAATTAAATGATCAGTAGCAAAAGCTAATGGGAAAACTGAGAAAGTCCTGAGACCAGCTACAGCCCACATGATTTCTACACATTTGACAGCTAATGGTTTCATTTTTTGTTATTAGGTAGATTTTAAGGCATTTTCCTCTTGACCACTGTAAAAAAAAATACAGGGACTAATCATTGGTCTTCTAGAGGAGACACTTTCTGAGATCTTGACAGCATATTTTCTTTCCTCTTGGTTACTGTTACCCACCCTCCTTTTCTGTAACAATTCAAAGATAACCACCAGCAGTGCTGTTATTTGTTAACTGTTTCTCTGTGCTGGCTGGCTCTGCAAATCCCTACTGACTTAAATGTCTTTTCAGACCAACTGTGTCATCAGTGAGACCACACAGTGGGTGTTACAATATTCACATTTCCAGTTATCCCTCTACCCGTTTTCTCTCAATCCCTTGGGAGCAAGATCCCATTTACTTCTTTTTGAGTATTGTACCTTTACACTTTCTTATTAAAGGTGTTCAGCATTAGTCATAGACAGGCAGATTTTTTTTTTTTATTGTTTTATTTTGTAAAAAAGTCTACATCTCATTCTGACACCCACTCTGTCAGTTTGGCTTTGGGAGGGAGAGAGATGATCAATAAAGGAATACTGGGATGGGTGCACATGCCCAACAATCCCTCAAAACAATCATGTATGTCAAGGCTCTTTTTTAAGCCTGTGCTAAAGGGTGTCTTCCACGGGGAGCTTTGTTATTCTGCCTTGCTTGTACCAAAATAGTACAAACTAACTCAAGTTTAGGTATTCAACTGAGCACGCCATACACTGGAAGTCTGAGTACACAGTGAGAGTGAAAGCCTACATTCTTTGGAAAGCTACTTGGCAAACCTGGAAACAGCCAATGATGCCCAAGCTTATGCTGAGATTTCAGCTCCAGCTAGCAGAAATCAAAATGAGGATGTTAAACCACAACAAGAGATCTGAACACCAACCATGAAATAAGTTACAGTAAGGCAACATAAGTGGCTCCCAGGATTATTTAAATTCCATGGAATATAAACTTCTGCCTGGTTCATACTATCGGGCCCAAACACTCACTGCTGCCGAGATCTGGCATCCCCTTCCACTCATGCAAAAAACAACCCTTCAAGGATAAGGTGCCTTCCCTAGTGGCTGATTAAGAGGGAGAACTTGCTCAGGACTTGGAGATCTACCCCGATCAAGTTCGGAGCACAGACCAGCAGCACCTCTGGACTGCTCACAGAACAAGAGGAGACCACTTCTGAGAGAGCAGTGGCTCACCATAAAGCAGCTCCACTTTGAAATTAAACAAGACTGAATCTAGAATTCAGCACCTGTTGTGAACAGACTTCCTGGCAAGATTTCCTCATAAACAGCTAGCACAGTAAAAAGGGAATCCCAGATGACTGCTCTGCCCCTTTTCATACTGCAAAGACACAATTAAGAGGGAACAAAGGGGTATACAAACATGTGCCTGATTTTAGAAAAATATTTACAATGTTTATATTAGAAATACTTAAGACAGATAAGGATATTTATCCTAAAAATAACTAAGATTTAGAAAGTGATAATAAAAAAAGCCCCAAATAAACCTAAACCATTCAACATCCATTAAGGTAAAATAAAGTAAATAAATTCAGCCAATTGGTTATTTCCATATGGTTGGATTTCTTTAAATAGTAATGAAATCATTGCTAAAAAATCCATTGTTATTAAAATAAAAAAGTTGGCTCAGCCTACCAAAATTAGATTTGTAAGTTGCTGGTCATTCCCATAATTAAATCTGTGTCACAAATTTGCAAGAAAAATGGACACTATGACTAATGCATTTACTTGCAGCACTAGTGCTGTCAGGCTGTGTAAATCATTATGCCTGCTAAAGCAGACTAGATAAGAATTCCATACATTTTCATTAACCAACTCAGCTTTGTGTATATGTGAGAAGCTAACTTTATTCTCTGCTAGCTTTAGCTCGCATTTGGAAGACAACGTAAATAAAAACACTAGCCTTGATTTGATGAGCTACATGGCTGCTTAGAGAATTATTTGAGCTTTTTGAACTACATGAACCAGGCTCTGTCCCCTCTGCGAGATGGTCAGACAAAAGAACAAAATACATACTTAGTTTGGACAAAGGAGATTAATGGAATGATGGGCACGTGAAATGTGTCTTATTTCATCTATTATGTTTTCAACAGAGAAAGAAAAGCTAATCCAAGACAGCACTAAGGGAAGTCTTAACCAACACTTTGCTGTTTTCTCAGCAGTCCAGTGGTCACCAAAGCAGAGTCCCCAGAATCCTCTCTTTTCCTCTTGATTTCCTGTCACCACAGACCTTCAGATCTCAGTTAAATTCTTTGTTTAAGGTGAAGCTGATGGCTGTTCCTCTCACACTAACTGTTCGTAACCCCAAGGTACTGAAGAACAGCCTACACTGACTCACACCACAGGCTGGATATCTTACAGGATTCCCAGCCCACAGTCTCAAGCAGAAAGGAGATTAATGAGAGGTAGAAAGATCAGACAAGACTGGTCTAGTTTAGCAGTGCAGAGCATTTTGTGAGGACACAGTGTTCTGGTAGTCCATCTCCCTTGCACAGGGCATTGCCACTTGTCACTGTGCATTGCCACACATCGTCACTGCAAACTGAGTGCAGCTCTCAGCCAAGCACGTCTCCAGTGCAGGAGCAGCCTCAGTGACAGGTGGACAAAGTCAAAGGAGCTGAACCACTCAGGCAAACGCCATGGAACAACCATCAGCACAGCATGTTTTGCAGTCTCCTGCCTAATGCTCTGTGATTTGGACATTCACAAGTATTTGTCTTCTTCTTTTAGAAGCAGAATAGAAATGCTTAGGAAGCATGGCAATGCATACAACATTAAGAATTTCGGCGGACCTACACTTCCCATTCCAGGCAATTTCTTTAGCCTTTAGGTGCAAAAGTATCCTCTCCTCCAAGTGGAAGCAGCTAATGCAGTGCTTTCCATCTTAGCATGTGCATGCAGCCTTGGGATAACCAACCACTCTGTATGAGTAAAACACTACCAGATTATATTAAAACCCCATTAAGAGGAAAATCTGAAATCACTTCTTATGTTCCACAATTATTCTAAACCGAACTGCTTAAACGAGGGGAGGAGATAATGATATTAACTACCCAGCTCAGAGCAATCCTCTGTGGTATGAGCCTAAATATTCTCTTGGCTGAAATTTATGTAAATTGAATTCATCTATAGTTAGTTATTACTAATCTAGCTATATAAAAACACTTTTCTGTAACAATTATTTTTTTCAAACACTGTGCTTAAATTAGACCTGGGACATTATTAAACTAAGTCAATAAAATAATGTAAACAAGCACTGTTTTGTCTGTATATTTATAGGAATATGGGCTTTGGTAGTTAAAAAATAATTACTTTGTGGTTGGCTGGTAGTTTTAGTAAATCTCTTTACCAGTGAAAACACCCCCAGGTCCTTAATTTAAGTGCATTTCTGCTCATCAAGACATATCTGGCATTTCTACATCTTGTGTATCACAAGATGTTCCGTTTCATCTGAATAAGCTGATCTCAGTATCATTCTAACATTATATTGAGTATTTTCCTGCAGACATTTTGTTCTACAACTTAACTTTAACTTCTCAAGCACTATTTCCTAGTCTTAAGGGAAAAAAAAAATGTGGTGGAGGTAGGAGAGTAATCAGCACAGCACATCTTTCAGCCCTTTTAAATCAGCCTATTTGACACTATTATACACAGGCACTGGCCCTCAGGGCATAGTCTGAAAAGAGGAAACACTGTCCTGGCTTTGTCACAAGTGCCACAACCTGCCCACGAGCTACATATGATAAGACAAGGAACATAAGAAAAACTTCAGCCTTGCTGAGGTCAGAGCCTTCCAAATAATCTCCATAGAATTTTGGTCACAAAGGTCTGTAACTCCATCTAAGCCTGTCCACATACAGCTCATCATTAGACACTCCTAAGAAAAATGCCAATGTGATTTAGATTCATCATGAATTGCAGATACAGGACATAGGTTCTCCACCCATAGCCAAATCCATAAGTTAGGCACCAATATAAACTGACGGATTCCCAAAACCACTTCCACCAGGACTTCCATTATCTTCTCAGAAACAAGCCAATTATTTTTATATTTTATAGAACAGTTTTGACTTCAAACAAATACACACACACACACACGTATTTAATGCCTTGCCAGTTTTTCAACAGCAAACTTTCTTTGTAAGTGACCACACACTTGCCAGTGCTCCACTTCTGGAGCTGCTCGATTTAAGATCATGTAGGCCCACACCACTGTGAGACCACTGGTGAACAACTCTGTCTACTTACTACTGTCCCTGGCCAACTAAGACATTTCATCACAAGGTTTATCCTATCAACTTCAGAACTGGAAAAGTTTGTAAGAACAAAGCACTCAGTAAACATATTTGTGATTTGTTTTGTGTCATACAGATGTATTCCCTATATAATCATGATTTCAAAGTAGAATTACCATAACCAGTGTTTAAATGTGTGGATATAGTTGTAATTTAATAGTAACCAGTGTCTTTACCGTGTTATTCTAAAAAATCCAGTAATTAGAAAAAATCAGCTGGCACTATGGTTTCATTCTAGCTGATCTAAAATATTTTCGAAAAGTCTTTCCTGGGAACTTCTAATATTAATGTTTACTGCAATGCTGCTTCAGCATCTGCAAAAAGACCTGAAGGGAACAAAAAGTGAAATGAGGTAATTACACGTAAGCAGAACTTTCCAATGATCATGAACTAAGACCAAAACCAAAATTAGGAGTATTACAGGAAGACAAAAATTAACTCAGCTTCTTGAGCTCAGATTTCTTCAAAGAGCTGCAAAACAGCTACTAGAAATTGAAAATATGTCTCTGTTGATTTACTAGGAGTCAGCATTGCAGTCAGATGCAGTGGAGACTAAATTCTTACTTGAAGCCAAATGGCAGCTGAACTGAGCCTTTGGGCATTCACAGAAACCTTCTGAACTGAAAGCTGGAGATGGCAGAGAAACCAGGAGCTCGTGCCAAGCAACAAGAGAAAATACCACGCACATGCACACACAGACTTAAGAGTTTTTCCACACTTCCACAGTTTGAGGCAGGCCCATGGAAGGGGGACGTTACAGGTAACAAAAAGGACAAGTACTTTGGAACTGATATTTTAAACACGTGAGAGGTCATCTATAACCCAAAAAACTTACATCCACCTTCCTAACATCAGCCTAGTCCCTCAAAAATGAAGCAGCACAACACAGTTCAAAATGCCATGTGACTTTATCTCTTGCTAGTGTAGTTCTATATACTTCAGCTTCTAAAAGCCAGCTTTTCATTTAAAAAAAAATGAGCCATGAATAAAAAGTGAGTTATTTTGTACTCACAGTTTTGATTTAAATTCCATAATTTGAATTCTTCTATCATTCATTCATTTTATACATCACAATATAAAATGGGGACTGGCGTCACAAACACATACTTCTAAACATGCATAAATTTTAGTAAGAACAAATTCAATTATTAGCTGCCTAAATAAACAGTCACAGTAGTTTGCCAACACATAAAATAACTTTTATTTAATATTCATTAGTATCTCTCTAAACAACACATCAGTAAAAGAAATCTATTCTTCCTTTCTTCATAAATATATTTAGTGTTCTTTATAGTGTCCTTTCCAAATGTTTGTAGACCATCAGGACCACAAGTTCTGCTTTTGCATTTTAAAGAAACTGTTACATTTCCAGCTGGATTGATTGCTTTCCCATATCTAGCTATTTTAGTGTGTTCCTCAGAGACATCGGGTGGCTCCACTGACAGTAAAATATGCTAAACAAATGACAAGTCACTGAGTAAATTAGCATCTACTCTCTGATCAGCTGGGTCATGTTTTCTTTTCAAAATCCATGGCCTCTTGATAGAAAATAATGAGTGTTTGATGGGCCTTATTAGAAAAATCAATATATTGATGCCCATGTCTGAAACATCTGCATAATAATAGATTCTGTTAACCCATTAAGGAGAAAATTGAGATGTGTTTACACATTATTAATTTACCATGAACAGAGACTATTTATTCACTACCTTTCTCAAAAGTTTAACAAAAGGAAAAGAAATTGCAATATCCGTATTTAAGGGCATAGTGACATAAACTGAAAGATCATTCCAATTTTTGCCATCTGAATGGTAAAATTCCACCAACAATAATGTGAAAAAATACAAACACACCAATGATACTGTTAAAAATGAGACTATTAAAGCACTTGCTATAAATACTGTGTTACTTACCAAAAAACTTCCAAAAGCGGAATTAAATATAGCAGCTGCCTAGAGAGGAAAAAAAAGGATAAATATCACCAATGGTAAAACAGCTACAGTGCAAGAACAAAATGTTCTTCCCCCACCCACCAAGCTATTAGATTCTCCAAATACACACATAAACAGAGACCATTAGGCAGTTAGCCACTGCTTAAAAAATTGCCAGTCGCCTGTAACTTATGAAGACTGATGGATTCTGGTTTATGCATTCATAAATAATGTGAAATGGACAAAAGCAGGAGGAGAAGAAAATCCTTGCCGATAGACTGAAGAGGAATATCCACAAGAACTAAGAATATTACACAGAAGCTTGGTCTCACTATTCATGCTCTAATTTACCAGGAACATTTTCATATACTGACCTATTAATTAAAATAAACATTACCTGATTTAACTAAAATACTGCATTTTCATGCACTTTTAACAACTTTAATGAAATACTAATCTGGTAAATAAACTACTTTAATAGTTCATCGTAATAAAGTATTGACAGAGAGAATTTCCTGTAGCTTGACAAACAAATTTAAAATAGGAATAACAAAAAACCCAACAAAAAAAAAATCCCTCAATGACCCCATACTTCTGAGGCCAAAACGTCATTACTTTTCACTCCACAGTCTTTTAAAATAAGAAAATAAACAATTTTGATAATGACTTAAAAAGTGTTTGTGCTTACCTAAATATCCAGGAAATATAAGGTAGCAGTATTATTTCCTAATATGAACTCATTAAATTCCAGGAAGTTCAAACTTGAGTCTTGCATAGCTTTCCCCAATTACCAAGAAAGAACAGAAACTCTTGTATGGCAGCCAGTCTGATGATGAAAGCCACACAGCAAAGGTAAGAGGAAAGGGAGGAGGGAAATCTACCATTTACGTGCAGATTTAGAGTCAAATTAATCACCCTGGACACTTCCAGCCACAGATTAATAACAAGAGGCTTCTAGTAAGTTGAGGAAGTTTGAATAAAGTCCAAAACCAGGGCAGGAGCAGTAGCTGAACCTGCCTTCTGCTACATAAGAGGATGCAATGAAAATGAATGGGTAATGAGATCCTTGGCTCTAGAGAGCTTAGCTTTCTTATTCAAGTTCATAATTAATTCAGAGCTTTGATAATTTCATTAGATTCCTCCTCTGCTGGCCCTATCAATAAAAGATGGCACTGGACCACAGCTCCTCAGTGGCCCAAATACAAAAACAAATGCAGACTGGGAAACCTTTGCTGACTTGCTTACTAACAGGGACAATGGCATATGGCACTCCATGTTGTGGAGGGAGCATCTGAATAGCTACAGCTAAATAAAACATTATAGTTGACAGTTGTAAACTACAGTAACATATTTTAACACCTCTTTCTCATCAGCATTTCCTTTTTGAACATAAAAAAAAAAAAGAGGCACAAGTCCAAACAGCTTCTCTTGCCAGAGATCATAGCTGAAAGGAAGCGTGAGTAGTATAAACAATTCTTCAACAAGTGTGAATTAAATCAGGATTTTCTACTTGTATTTGAAGCTGTGCAACTGATACTTTCATGAAGCAAGGCAAAGACACATTATACCCATCCACACAAACCTAGGGCATGGCTACCAATCCTAATCTGAGGATCATCTAGAGACATGACATTATTTTACTTAAACAGGCTGCAATTCCACTTCCAGGAGAAATTCTGTATCTGGAAAGGTATTAAGGAGAGATGCTAGATGGGGGTATTTTGCCTATTATCAAGCTTCTTTTAGTCCTTCCTGATCCATCTGGAAGATATCTGGATTTTTTAAATAATCTCAAGTGTGTGACAGGGACTAAGACAATAATCTTGGACAAATTTTATGCTTCAGTTGTTTAGCCAGTCATGTGCAAAAGTCATAATCCACAACCAGTTCTGGAGTACACTAGTTTACAATTTTTAACTCTCTTTCTCTGAAGTGTCAGAAATTATCCATAGCAGATGATTAAACATTTATTACAGGCAAAAGAAGAGAAAAAAAAAACCAACATGAAGACTGCAAATTAAGATACAATCATCCAGACGATTTGCCTCAGTGAGGGAGGACTTACATATGTCAATTACTCTATCTACAGTTTTCTTTGTAAACATTTCCCCTGCAAAATAAACTTAGAAGTAATTTCTTCTCAGACTCACAAACCTGCGGCTTATATTTGTGATTCTGGTTCAGTTTAAACAAACTGGCAGTACTGCTCCAGTTTGTAATTAAACATACCTAGTAGCATAACCCTATAGAAGTTAAACACTTTCATGCTTCCAACTCCCTTCTATCAAAGGGATACATACCTCACAGGGCATTGTCAAAATTAATTCATTCCTTAAAAAGCACTCTGAAATCCTTAGAGGGATGATACAAATAAACATTAGTGCTGACACATGATGCAGCCAAGCTCTTCATTTTCTATTTGAAACATTTATTAGTCACTATTATTGCATCACTTTTTCTAGTGTTTGCTCTTTTTGTGCTTCGAGAGCTATCAGACTGTCTGCAGCCAGCTTAAATGAAACAATAAAACATGAAAACATTTGGATGCCTTTATAATACTCCAAGTTCAGATTTGCACGTGTTTGCAAATCATTCATTGCATTTACCATTAGTATGAGGGGAGTGCTCTCTAAAAAATCCACAGTGAAGTCCTTTCAAAAGGTAAGTGCACAGCCAGGTATTGCAATGTAAGGTCAGACCACATTCAAATGCAGCACTATCAACAACTAGACAAATTTTCTACATTTGCATCAGCTCCAGAGACATGACTCAAAGCCACCGGCAGGACTCTTAACAGGGCAAGTACAGAAGGGCATGGACAGCATCACTTGAGTTAACAATTGTACATTTTAGCTCCATTAAACATCAAATTCACTTATTATTGGGCAGGTACAATTTCAGTCAACTCTGTATGGCACTGGGCTTGAGGGGATGCTCTACATTTCCAGGAAGAATTCCAAATGAGAGATGACCAGGCCACTTCAGAAGGACACCTATCTGGTAGCACTTGGCAGAAACTTTCCTCTTCTCATACCAGGGTCTAGCACAAAGCTTCAGCCCTTCATCTCTCACCTTATCCTGGAATACATGTATGGAAAACACTGCTTAGATTTCTACAGTGACAGCAACAAGATTCAAGACAGTCCTCCTGGCAACAAAGGCTGCTAAAGATGGAAGAAAAAGGCAAAGCCACTACCAAGGGGCTGAGAATTTCCCCCCAGGTGTGGATCCAAATGCAGCAGCAAGTACATGCAGCAGGTCAAGTACATGTGACTGGGCAGCAAATCAAACAAGTGTGTTTAGAATTCAAGTATTAAATACAGAACACATTCTGAACTTTGTTCCATTGCCTTGTTTTTGGTACCAAGCTAAACTATCTTGGAATTTATTAGACTAGGTATTGTTTTGATAATAACTTAGCCAGACTACACTGAACAACAGGAAAAGACACCCTGGGCACATTTGGAATACCTGGGTCAAACAGCAACGTTTTACCATTATCAGCAGGATTTCAAAGAAATTGTTATGCACAGCTAAGCTGGAACTTTACTGCAGGGTACTGGGAAAGAGCAGTGCCTCACAGCTTTATATGTGGACCTCAGAAAAAAGTAACAGATTTTCTCACCAATATGTGTATACTGCTTCAATATTAAAACATTTGATTCTCGAGTGTCATTTGGCAGCCTTTAGGGAGACAACCTCCCTAGATGTATTTAAGCCTACGCTTACCCCCAGGCACCCCACAGCTGGGACAGCACACACTATGGACACCAGGGCCTGTCTGGCCCCAAGTCATCCCTGCTCTGAGGAAAGGACATTCCAGGGTCAAGGCCACAGATGCAGAGCAATGAAACCAAACAGCCTCAGAACGTCCTGGAAGAAGCAGCCTGGGCATCATACAGAGCTGTTCTGTGTCTGTCTGCCATTCCCTGCAGTTAAAACCTGAGCACTAAGGGGATGTACCACGCTAGTGGGATATACAGCTCAAGCATCAGCAGTAAGACTAATTATCCTATTTAACACACAAGGCACAGTGAAGAAGAAAGAAAAGCCCAGAAGAGCAGAAAAGAACTGGGGAGAGATAAGGACTCTCACAGTTCTAGTGCAGGATTATGCAGCAGAGGACAGAGAACACAATGTGGTAGTGGTAACATTTTACAGTATCCGTACTATTATTGCAAAATTTAATACAACCATGTCTCCTATTTGACAGAAGAAGAAAGAAAGAAAAAAAAAAAAGAGAGAGAGAGACTGAAGAAAATTATTAAAAGGGTTTGACCAAACAGGACAGGAAAGAAAATTTTATCTATCCAAAAAGATCAGTGTAGTTCAAAAAGGTGGAAGAAGGCAGGACGTCAGAGGCAACTTGAATGAGTTGGCAGAGTCCCTTTAAACAACTCCTTCAACTCCTATTTAAAAATAAAATCTCATGTGTTACCACAGCTCAGCAGTCTTAACTGCGGTTTCCAATAACAAGATGTTACATCTCTGTAGAAAGCTATTTGCCACACCACTGTTACTGCAAACAGAATATAAATATACCTAATAAGGTTTAATCTGTGTTGCTGTTCATAACTATTCATCTGAGTTCAGACAGGAAAAAAAATATATATATTCAAGTTCCTGGTTTTGAGCACTAAATTGAATCAGGTGTCCTCTTCTCTTAAGAAAATTAAGTTGCTTTTGTGCAAGAGTGTTTTAATGAGAACAGAGCCTGCCGACATTGATAAATGGGAATGACACCAGAGAGAGCATGTAAGCAGGACAATATGTGCATGTTACAGTCTTACAGGCTATTTTTCACTGACTATCCTGAATGACTTCGCTGTTTCTTAAGGGGCCTATTAATCTCAAATTTAGTTATTACACAACGTTTATTTGAACATATATTCTGTGGATGATGACAGTTAATAAAGGAAATCTTTTACAAGCTGTATTTTTACATATTGTTCCAACTGCAGCTCCCAGTCATTCTACTGTATTGATGGAATAACCTAGTTATGATGCAGCTTTAAAAAAGGTACATATATTCAGATTCCTTTCTAAGCATATGGGGACTCTTAAATAACTGTTAAAATGCATATAAAAATCCTGCTCCAGCATAGCAGAAATGAGAGGCAGTGTTAACTGCTCAACCAAATCTCCAGAAGCCCAGTTGCCCCCTCCAAGGCAAAGCACATGCCTTTTTAACACTCCAGCATCATCTCTGGGAAACAAATAGAGTCTAGATCTGACTCTGATGTATGTACACTCCATACTGAATTCAACAGAAGCTGGAGAATACATCTTACACATGACTCCAGCCCATGTGCTGTTTGCGTGATAGGGCACCACAACAGTTGTATTACATTTACAACAAAACAGAAAACACACAAAACCCCCAAACCAACAAGGATCCAAACACACAAAATATGAAAAACACAAAGCCCCCACAAAACAAAACAAACAACACCCCACAAAATTTCAATACCAACTAAATTTTGAGTCCAAAGAAATCTTCCCAAAAAGTGTGCTGATGTTCAAAAAAATCTCTTATAAAAATACCAAATTACTCTAATTATTTTAGTAGAGTAAAAATATACATAACCTTATGCTCTTATTAAAAAAAAAAAAAATCCAGAGAATCACAAATCCACACACACACAAACTACACCCACCAACCAAGAAGCCTCCAGCATACCAACAAAAAAACCCCAAAGTATGGAGGAGATTATGTATTTATCCATTGCCATGTCCCCTGTGGTCCAACACAATTTGCTGACTGGGAAAAAGATAGCAAAGATATCACCTAATCCCCAACCTGCCCCTAGAGCTGTGCTGACAACATGAAAACATTGCTTTATTTCAACCATGTTCAATAACCATCAGTTCTATGGAAAAAACACTGAAAGGACACGAGAAAATGAAAACAGAATAACTAATCTGTTGTTTGTTTGCATTTCAGCAGGGGAACATCATCCAGAGAATGATGCTCTCTAAAACACTGCACTGAGCCCTCTGTTCTAGGCTGCCAGAGGTTGCCATCACTTGAGTAGAAGCTGGTGCTGCTTCAGGCAGGCACAGCACTCTGCCACAAGCAGGGCACAGAAACAAGCTGGGGGCTCTGCTGGTACAGAGTTACTGCTTCTTACCAGAAAAGTTGTTTCTGTTGAATATCAGTCTTTCATTCCCCAATTTTTGTAGTTCCTCATATCCATCACCACCTTTTGGTAAATAATATTTACAAATACAAAAACATCTGTTAAAAGGAAAGCTTTTTGGACACACTTATTAAGTTATGTGGTTCTTCCCATTGAAGGATTTTTCTGTTTCACCAATAATTTCAGCAATACTGAGGCAGATAAACAAAACTATCCTGCTCACTATCTTTTTGTTAGAAATGCTAACTTGTCTCTACTGACAGCAACTGGGATGACTCAAGGGAGTTCTGGAGTGCCAGCATGGTATTTCTCACTCAGAGGCAGGAGGAGTTGAAGAAAGACTAAAAACCAGGAGAATATGTGCACTAAAGTTGGTTTTTTCCCAGAGAGTAAAACCAGAATGTAAACATTTGCTAACAATTCAAATGGTAAACCTTAATCATTCAGGTCTCAGAAATGTTTATGTGTCACTCTGCAAATTTCCACCAATACTAATATATAGGTGAGTAACAGGAAATCCATGTTTAGCAAAGGTTGGAAAGCAACTCTACTGTATCTCATATTACTTGAGATTACTTGTATAACTGAGCTGAATGAAAATAAAGACTTTTGTCATCAGAAAGATCACATGAATGAAGCCAGGAGGAAAGAACCTCTGTCGGAGCTGGAATGTCCATTTTCACATTGAAAAGAAGAAAGATTTGGTCACCTCAGGTACAGAACAGATGAGAGGCTTCACGAACAGTGCACAGTGATTGACTAGCCCATGCCATCAACTGTACAATGCTGTCACTTTGTTCATAGTTTCTTTGCTTTGTCCTAAATGGCAAAGATTTACCCACATCAGACGCTCCTGTGGCTATGTAGCAAACAAAACTTGTGTGATGTTCACAAGAAAAGCAGAAAAAAAAGCCATCTAGGCCATATTCAGAAACACAAATGTAGGCAACTTTTGCAAAGCCTTCTCTATTCCTTCAGGTTGCCAAGATTAAGGGAGTCTTCCCCTTTCTAGCAACTGTGATCCTCTTCAACAATGAGAAGGGCTGTAAGCAGAGACAGCCACCAACACTCATCTCATCCTTGTGTGACAGTCCTTGTGTGACAGCCATACCCTAAGCCCAGCAGCACCCTGAAGACCTAATTTAATTTTCCCATCCTCCTGTCAGCTGCAGTTTAGAACACAAGATCACTCTCATAAGACACAGTGCCTTCTGCTGTAGGCTCCTACATCACACACCCCAACAGGGCAGTGACCTGAGCACCTACAGTGGACTTTTGAATACCAACATGAATAAACAGAGGCAGTTCCTCTTTTTTCCCTCTTCTACTTAAAAATTGCAAATGTAAACATTAAGATGACTGCCCAGTGCCAGTGTAAACATTGGCACAAGCAGTGATTTAAAGCTGACAGGCTCGTTACAACAGAGGCTTTCTCACACCAAGTACACACGTGCATAAACACCACGCTCCAGCATCTGACTTAGTCCTCCACAAACTTCATGTGGCTCTGACACACCAGAAAGCTCTGAGCTCCTGGAAAGGCATCTAGCCAAACTTTTTGTATGTATTTTTTCCCCAAATGGAAAGCCCATTTTCATCATTTTCCTCATCAGGGAAACAAGGTACCTTCTCCCTTGTACTCACACATTATGAAGTGTAAGCCTTAGCTGCCATACATTCAGCCTGTGAAACGTGGTTAGAGGGCAAAAAGTTAAGAATTTAACCAGTCACTGGCACTTTGGTATCAAAATTAGTCACGAGCCTTATGCACATCATGCATTTCTTAGAGACTCCAGGTTTATCACCTTAGCAGTGAAGACACTGGGTCTCACACCAGAACAAAGAGATTGCTGAACAATGATTAATAAAGGAGGCTCAGCTGAACAGTGGTAAACAAGTACTGCCAACTTGTTCCTCTCCTATGGTCAAACACTTCATAACCATAAGAGACTTTCTCTTAAAACAAAAAAAACAAAACAAAAAAAAAAAACAAAACAAAAAAAAAAAAAGACTGTGGAAGGTATCCTCAAAAGGATAGAGAGCAATAACAACCTCCCGGACATACCTTTATTTAAGTTCACATTTTCTGAGATCTTAAGCTGTGATAAAAACACTTAAAGGTCTTGTCCCCTGATTCTCCTGGAGACACATCATCCATAACATGATTAGAGGTCTAGTTAAACAACACATCCCACAACTCCGAAGAGTATTACTTCCCTGTTGAAGTGAAATGAAAGCACAAGGCCACTTTTTAAAAGGTGCCCTTTGCATTAACTGTAAGGCTGTGCCTGCACCAGTATTTTTCTATAAATATCCCACTGTCATATTGCTTTCTGGGCAGTTACTAGCAGAACCAGACATTTTAACTGCTATGCCTTCAAAACCAGCTTGGAATAGCATTGTTATGAAAGTCCTGGTCACTGCTACCACTGGCAACAGCTTCACTATCAGTTGTGTAATGCCAGGAGATGGGAAACATAACACCAGTGCAAGGAAGGCCACAGCATGGGGAGGCTGGCTGAAACAGCAGCTTTGTAAAATATAAATTAAGTGTGGCCTTCTGAACAGATCCATGAATCCTGAGCTCTGGAGCTCATGTCAGAATTTGTCATCTCATCAACAAACGTCCATATTTCAAAGAAGAACAATTTATTTTTCCTTAACCTAGCCCAAAGGTTAGGCTTTACTATAAGCCAGTATTATGTGGTACTGGAAATTCCCTTTTTATGAGCCCAGCCAAAGCTCTGCACACTGCAATATTCTGGCAGAGGTAGAGAGAGGAGGAAAAGAAAAGTTGCATAAAATAAGAGACCAACATAACAGCCACTGCATGAAAGATAAAAAGGAACAATCTTGATGCATGCAACTGCATTCTTTGGAATGCTGCTCAGCTACTTTCACACTCTGTATTAGCAATTCATGTAACTACAACTTACACATGCACAAAGTGAGAAAGTGCCTAAATGTGCATCTTTATATATTACATATCCCCAAAATATGCCCAAGGAATTCAGCGGTGGATCAGTAACAACTGAAGGGCCACGCTGCTTTTCTCTAACAACAAATTAACTACAGCATTAGTATTTACCACCACCCTTCTTCTGAATCATGTCCAAAACATCTTTAAATTCTACTCAGATGGTTGCCCCCATTTTTCAAGTGGACTGCTACATCCTCTAATCTAAAGGGGGTAGAAGGGGCT
Source organism: Promerops cafer (assembly GCA_013398275.1). Classification (NCBI taxonomy): domain Eukaryota; kingdom Metazoa; phylum Chordata; class Aves; order Passeriformes; family Nectariniidae; genus Promerops; species Promerops cafer. The sequence continues at coordinate 1,345,175 of VZSE01000391.1, forward strand.
TGTCTTCCATGCAGTGCAAGGATTAATACCCAAATGCCAATCAAGTCTAGGTCAGGAACTTTGTTTCACAACCACTTGACAAGCAGCACGAGTACAACATGAACTACAAAGATACTGAAACTGTTCTTTAGAATTTTCCTTCATATATGTATGTATTTATTATGTAAACATATACACAAAATACATAGCAACTCATTAGCAACTAAATTGAAGACATTTTTATTACTTCCTTAAAGTAATTTACTTGACTCTCTAATGAGTCATACAGACTACTATATAACCACTACTCGTCGAAAGAAAAGGTGGAGAGAAAACTCTAAAACCTTTGGCTTTCATGTACAGAATTCTGCTCATGCTCTGTGGAGAGCAGTAGATCAGCAAAAGCTGTGATGGCTGTGAGTTTGTTTTGCTGCAAAAGGTTAAAAACTTGCCATTCACATTGAACATGCACTTTGTGGCAGCATTCACCGAATTTTCCATTGAGATCCAGAGCTGGCTGAAAACTGGAATATGCAGCATAAGGGATACAGCAGAATTTAAACATGCGCTTTAACCCTAAGATCCCCCTACCTTTAGAATCACTACTTTTGGCCCCATGTTCGCTATTTTCCTTTTTAATAATTTCATTTTGTTATTTTGCTGCTTTCAGCTGAATTTCTCCCATGCCTAGTTGAAGATGGCCTGTGACTGTTGCCACACAAAGCTTTCCAGCTGATCCACAATGCAGCACTGTTATCAAATTCTTACAATGCACTGAGAAGACACAGCCAGGGAGATCAGTGTACCATGAGAAATGGAAACACGGAACACGTAAATTACACTGAAAAATGTGGACCACGTGAAAATGATTTGTTTGCAAAACTGACCAAAGTCAACCTGACCTGGAACAAAATATTTACAAACAGAACTTCCTGAAAAAAACAGGAAACATTTCTGCAACGTCTAAATTGCATAAACAGGGGAAAGAAGAAAGAAAAACCCCAAGAATGGAAGCATTCCCAATTTGAGACAGTATGTAGCTCAAATTCCATATTCCCAAAGCTGTTACTCAAGAACTACGTGCAGATACAACATGAAAGCAAAACAAAAATGCAATTTTTGAAAAATACACTCCTTGAACAAGAAAGCAATTATTTTATATGAATGCTCCTATTTTTCAGCATTTTGTGGTGAAAACCATGTTCTTACCTTAACTCATAAGCTGTAGAGATGAGTACAATGCATTCTGATTTGCCTACAAAGAATGCCAAGGACACCTTGATAAAGAAATCAATAATTTTGTGTTAAGTACAAAGGCTCCAGCAGGACACAGATAATGTTACTACCTGTTCTGTGATGGTTATTCACGGGCACCCAGTGAGGCAAGGGCTATAGAAATTCTCTGTCATGCCCAGGACATCCTGTATCTGCACTAAGCCTGCAGAAGCAATCTAGATCCAGAGTTCTTTTTCACCACACAGTACTTCCGTAACACAAGATGAATGAGTGGACAACACTGTGCAAGAACAACATTCCCAAACTGCCAGGTCAGAAGTGTGAGAGCTGCCAATTTTGCTGCACAGCAGGAGGTACCCATGCCAAGACAGACACCTTCTTAAGGGCACACCAGAGCAGCAACACATGTGAACACAAAGATAAGGAGCAGAACTGGGATACCCAGATGTGTGAAGAGTAGAAAAAGACACCTTATACACTAGGAGCAATCTGAAATCATCTTCATAGTAGTCATGTATCTTTGACAAACACCAACTACCAGCTCCATGAGCAGCACCTCATCTATCAAACAACTTTACATCTGACACACTGGCCGCATTTTGTAAAAATACCTCTCGCTTTCAAAAGTTCAATTTAGAGAACACCAGTTTCTTTGACTAGTCAGTGATCAGTACTTCGGGATGCAAAACAGACAAATAAGGATGTTAGAAATCCCATCTGACTGCTATTTTGAATCACATTTTGCCACTGATAGAAGCTTGATAAAAGGCAGAGAAAGACTCAGTATATCAGACCATATCATCATAAGGAAAAAAAAAACCAACCAACCAAACACCAAGCTCCCCCCACATCTGTCTATGGAACACATTTTCATCTCTCACATACATTCATTCTAAAACCCAGTCGCTGTTTAGTCAATTGTACTGCAGGAAAGACCTCAGAAAAATATCACAACATTGTCACCATCTCATTGAATCAAAGTTCAATTTGCTCTAACACCATAATAAATGTATTCCTGTAATCTGTATCTATATCCTACTCTCGAAGTATCAACAAAATTCAGAGTGATATACTTATCTACAATACATAAAAGAATCATATCACCACTATATGCTGTAGTGTAGCAATAGAGTGGCAAAGCATGAAACAGTAATCAAAGTCCTGAAAAATACACCATTGTCAGCACTGTACACTGGTACCAGTGTATTATAGCACCTCGGTTTCAAATAAATCAACCTAAGTGCCTGCTTTGGTAAGCACTTCGAATACACTGTACATCAGCATTAGGGGGGTAATGCACAAAGAAACAAATCAGGGAATGGGACTTGTAAATAACAATTCAATTAGCAGATTTATATTACTCATTTCCTAATAAACTTTCTACCCACACCTATATGCAAACCCTCCTCCAGCCTTCCCCCCTTCATTTACATATCTGTGCAGGCCTGCTCTTTTTTTTGCGAGCCCCTTTGCCCTTTCAATCATGAAGTATATTACTCCACTGTCAGAGCAAAGCAGTTCCTAACAACAGGGAGCCCAGCTGGGATAGGAAGAGGGCAGCAGGCTCAGGCATTAACATAATAATCCAACTGTGTTCCCCCAGGCCCTCAGGGCACACAGCATATTAGGCAGCCCTCCTGCGCCGCCTGGGCGAGGCTGCCGGATCACCTGCCCATCAACCTGTGGCAGTCGCCCCCACCTCGGCCGATCCAGCTCCTGCCAAGCCCCCATCCCAATTACCTTCCCACAAAAGACACATTTCCACGCCTCAACGTGCCTGCTGCACACCCTTATTTACTCCATTCGAATGCACCTTGCCATGCCATTTCCAGCACTCGCTCCCTGCCTTTTAACTTCTGGAAACTCTAGGGATTGGAACAGGACCTACAGCTGCTGCCAGCAGGATCCAGACCGTGGAACAAGAATTCTAATACAAAGCACTGCTCTCCAGATGCAACTTTCAGCCCTACCTATCCCTCTGGATTCTTCCCTGAAAGAAAGAGCAGGAAAAACCAAAGAGGCAGACACATGCCTTTGTTATTTTGGTGCCGTGCTATCCAAGAAAACCAGTTTAGGCTGAGCCTGGGGCTTGGAATTGCTGGGGCTTGGAATGCTGGAGGATTTGCAGTTAAAGTTAATAAAGTTATTTCACAATCTTTGGTACAAGGCCTGTCACCCCATAGGACACAGCTACTGATTAAGGAACAGAGCCCATAACAAGATTTCAGTGTACAAACACACAGATATTTCCAAGAATCACTATAATGCTGATTTCAGACAAAATACCTATGAAACCATCCAATTTAAAGAAGGCTTAGAATTGTACTACTCTTCCCAACTAACATTTCTTAACACCTAAAAAATATTCCCACATTTCATATGCTTTCGGTAGCAAACTAGAACTCAGAATATTAATTTGCACGTACCCTCTATTAAGCTCTTAAAAAAAGAATATATAGTTATTATGCAGTGTATTTCAGTGCAATTCTGTAAAAACCCTTTACTTACAGTATATGTGCTGCTTGTACAAAGTACTTAACAAAAAAGAAAAATAAACACACTTGCCAGTAAAAACCAGTATTTTCCTCATATTATACAAGACAACCTCAGAGAATACTAGGAGAAAAGCTTTTGGTTCTAAAATAACTTTTATTCTCATTAAAACATACATATTCTCTAATTACCCTTAACAATGGAAGGCACAACAGAAATGTAATATAGTCTTGTTAAAATAATGTTTTGCAGACTGTGCAAAGCCCAATTTACTCGATCACTTGTGAAGCAAAATTTCCCTAACCTCATTAATTTTCATTAATCTAGCCCTCTCAAAGAAGGAAATATTCAGCAGCAAATGTGCATTTTATTTTAAATGCTTGGTTGTTATATTATCAGTACAAAGAAGTGTTAAGCATAGTAATCCATGTCACAATAGCCTGTCAGAGAAAGACCACGGAAAACAACATTAGCTATATAATTTAAATATTTTAGAAAGCAATCCTTAGGCTAGCTCAAGCTCTGCCTATTACTATTCCTCGAATACATAACACTAACAAAAAGTATACATTATGAAAACCATGTCACATTTTAAAAACATTTGCTTACAAGCAATTAATTTTCCCAACACAGACATTCTTTTCTTCCATCACAGCCATAACTTGTTAGCAGCACACCCCTCTGAGCTGGGAAGGGGGCACAGTTAAAACAGCCCTTTGCCTGGAATTTATGCTGGGTCACAGGGTCACCAATAAAACACCAGGATAACCTAGGGACTTGCTAAGTACTTTATATAGTCAAGAGACTTCTTATACAGCCACAAGCTCATATATTACTATGACTTGGTTGAGATTTTTAGGGTCTGCAATTTAGAGAGGAAGGGCTTTGTCAACCAGCTTCTGATCCTTCCATCATCTCTTCTGCCACAAGCCAGCTCCCAGCATTGTCGGCATAAAACTGAATAGCACTTGGAAAATTCACTACAGCTTTTCTCCTTCAACACTTCTAAACATAGATTACTTTGCTCATCCAAAAACCAGGAAAAGGAGCTGACATTTTTAATTACAAGAGATCATAAGAACACTCATAGCTTTCTGGAGTTTGTTCTAATTAATTTCCTTTCTTCCCCACATTAGAAGCCAAAAGCTCCACAAACTAAAGTAACAGCAAGTTGTTCCTGACATGCTGGAAAACTGGATATTCTACAGCAAGAATTCTCTGCCAAGAATTTGAGTATAATCAAGTCACCAAGCAGCTTTTGCTTGTGATTACTCACATGCTGCCGGGTGCAGACACCTTTCAAAAAGTTGCCATGTTAGTTACGTTCATCGTTTTTCCTATGAATTCCAGTGTTGTGAATGGAACATGAGACTGGAAATCAAATTGTGAATGGAAACAAAGATTTCCCTATTTATCTCATTACATGACCTTTAGATCATGTCCCTGCCTCAATTATGTCAATATGAGATTTTTTTAATTTGATTTTACACAGCCCAAGGTTGTAATGGCTCAGGTAAGTAAAAAGGAAAGCTATGGCTTAAGTTTCTCATACAGTTTGGGTTGTCATGGACTGTTCAAAACAGTAAACAGCCCCAAAAACACTAAATATAACAATTGCAGTATGGAGCAAAATATATACAGATACATTTAATCTGACGACATAACTACAAAACACCTGCATATTCCCTTGAAGTAACAAACTACTAGGTCCATGCAGATGTTGTGTTTTAATTTTCTACATAATTTGTCCTTTAATTCAATCCTAATTTTCTTTTCTTTTACAGTACTCACTCTTGCTGACTGCTTCTAGAGCCCTTCCTCTTTCATAGCTCCTATGGCTTTATTCTTAAATACCAGACAGGAGCACGTTAGTGACACAACTGTTTTCATCCCTACATAGCTGTGCCAGCAGGGCATCCCTGTCACCCCTAGATACCTAACAGCCCTAACCAGAGAACACTGTTCCCACAGATTTCTAGGGGTCTCTGTCTTTACTTCTTATATTTTTTTCCTTCACAAAAGTTATTTCAAATTCATAGACTCTCTGGTAAGAGAAGCACCGAGAATGAAGCAGTATTCATAAATATGCAATGTAACACCTTAATGTACTCAAATTTATTCAGCTTGTTGTGGTGGGATGACCTTGGCTGGATGCCAGGGTCCTACCAAAGCCACTTTATCACTTCTTCAGTAGGGCAGGGGAGAGAAAAACATAACACAACACTGGTGGATTGATATCAGGACAGGGGGAGATCACCTCACCCATTTACTGTCTTGGGCAAAACAACCCTGACTTTGGTAAGAAATAATTTTTTTCCCCCTATCAGATCAGAGCAGGATAACAAGAAATAAAATCAAATCTTAAAAACACCTTCCCCTCACATGTCCTGAGTTTCCAGGCTTAACTTTACTCCCAAATTCTCTACCTCCTCCCCACCAGAGGTGCAGGGTGATAAGAAATAGGGCTTATAGTCAGTTCATCACACACTGCCTCTGCCTCCTCACACTCTTCTCCCCTGCTCTGGCATGGGGTATCCAACATGAGTCCTTCTCACAGGCTGCAGTTCTTCACAAACTGCTCCAGTGTAGGTCCTTTTCCATGGGCGCAGTCCTTCAGGAACAGGCTGCTACAGCGATGGGTCCCTCAAGTCCTGCCAGCAAACCTGCTCCCATGGGCTCCTCTCCATGGATCTGCAGGTGTTGCCAAGAGCCCGCTCCAGTGCAGGCTTGCCCCAGAGTCACATCCTCCTTCAGGCATCCCTCTGTTCCAATGCGGGTTTCTCCGTGGGCTGCAGGTGGATCTCTCCATGGCCGTGGACCTCTGTGGGCTGCAGGGGCACAGCTGCCTCACCATGAGCTGCACCATGGGCTGCAGGGGAACCTCAGCTCTGGCACCTGGAGCACCTCCTGCCCTCCTTCTTCACTAGCCTGGCTGTCCGCAGGGCTGCTCCTCTCACGTATTCTCACTCCTCTCTCCTGGCTGCTGTTGTGCAGAGACTTCTGCCCCTTCTTAACTACATTATCCCAGAGGCACAACCAGCAAGCACCTGCTGATGGGCCTTGGCCAGTGGCTGGCCCATCTTGGAGCCAGCTGGCATTGGCTTCATTGGGTGTAGGAGACACTTTCAGCAGCTTCTCACAGACTACACCCTGTAGCACCCTGGCTTTGCCACACAAATCCAATACACTTTCATAAGGTATTTACACCTGTTTCTGAGTCCACTCAAGGACCTGCATTGCTCTAGAGCCAGTTTCCTGTAAATCCAAATAAAGAACTGCATTACAGGTCCTTATGACATTTCATGGTACAGAAATGTGCCACATGAACAAGAAAGCGGGGGACAATCTACTTGCAGGAGAGATCAGTAATTTCACCAGTTCCAAACTCCAAGTACTTGTTTAATAACAACCAGTGTCTCATAACTCATCCTTCAACATAGAAGTCACTAGCATGTCAGGGAGAAGTAGTTCTGCAGTGCTTTGCTCCTGCACTGCATTGGAATCTCCCACATCACCTCAGATCCAGTCACCTTTTCACCTAAACTGGTGAGGTGGCACTAGCGATCAAAATATATGAATTTTACCAGCCTGGAGACACAGGGAGATGGCTGTGCCTCTACTTCTATAAACTCATCTAGTATTTGCTGACTGTGTCACGTTCTTGCTTGTCAGCAGTAGTGGAATGGCTTCCAAGAGCTCTAGGCAGAAAACAAAAGAGAATGAAGTGAAAGGAATTCTGTTTCAGATATGTTGCAAATCCATCCAGTAGGGCTCTCCCCAAAACCTCAGCTAGGGATTCCACACCTTCCTGGGAAGCACCCTGCTGCCTGTGTGAGGTAACTCAAAGGGAGGCCATACTGATTGGCCTTCACAGACATGACTTCATGGACACCTGGATTTTACCTATTCCAGTTCTGACTGTGACCTTCAACAGAGCAGTGCAGACAAACAAAACTGCTGCAGTGCCTCCCAAAGGAACAACGGAGAAGGAAAAGAAAGAAAAAAGCAACCCACAAGGGTTGTGCAAAACAATTGAAATGTTCTGAAAACCTCATTGCTTTATGTTAGGATAGCCAGGCAGAATCTTTTGAGCAGCAGGCAGCTGCCAAGCAGTCATAGTGTTTGCACCTGGATTATGGCACAGGCATGGCAACAAATGATCCAAAATCCAGGGTGCCACCATCCTTATGAAAACAGCTACTGCCTGCAAACCACTCCTGTGCAGCTCCCCCTTCCCATGCACCTCCGAGAAGCACAGTACCTGTCCCATTCTATTCATATTATGAACCTCATTGAAATTTTCAGGTAATGATCAGCTATACCTGCTGGTAGCCATAGATGAAATAACCCTGGCTCACCAGAAAGCTTTTCCCTTACATTTCTTTAGATGGCAATTTGTTTTAAACAAAGCTTTGGGTGTGTAGCTGAACAGGAATGGGGACAATGGAGCAGCAGCCATGGCTGTGTTGGAAGATGCAGACAGCATCTTGTCACACCACCTGTGACAGAAGTGCAAGTACAAAAAAACCACAATAGACTTTCAGACAGGTCAGCTTTTGGGGTTTCTTGCTCAAATAAAATGGTTTGAAGTGAGACTGTCAATACTGAAACAGACAAATCAATTCAACCCTTTAAAACACTCCAGGGATCTTTTCTTCACTTACTGCTCACTCAAAAATGCCTGTTAGAATTGTTAAATACCTGCAATACAGACATTAAACCACACACAAACTTAGTGTGACCTGAAACTCACACTCAAACATGCACATACAGTATCTGCCACACAAAATATTGTATAATGTTGAAGATAGTGAAATTGTAGTGACCAGAACAAACAACAGGTATCTCTGACAACTATATTATTCAAAAGTCAGGGAAAATTGTTCAGTCTTCAATTCTACAACAACAGAGAATGTTATTACTTACTAAAATAGATATTCAACTCACAACCTTGCTATTTTTACCTGAGGATAAAAAAAGCACAGAAGGCCACAATCAGGTTTTCCTCTCTCTTTTCTCTCTCTCTAGGACTCACTTATTCCTAAAGCACTACAAGAATTCAGAGTCAGCAGTTACAGTCTCAGTTTGTTATTTCAGAATGTATAGTACAAACAAGTGTCCATCATTAAAAATATTAATTAGCATTTGATTAGAAATGCCAATAAGGGGGAAAGCAATGAAATGCAGACATCCCATCCATGGAATTAGATACTAATTCATTTTAGATTATTAGGAAGCAATAAACTAAAATCACCAGCCTGACAAGTTAACTATCATTATAGACACAGTTCTGGATAGGAATGACACCAGCCCAAAGGATGGCACAGTAAACAAAGAGAAATCATGCTTACTTCTGGCATTTACAAACGACCATGATAAAAAAACATCTGAATGAGTTACATAAATTTGCTATTATGAGAGTATTTAATTTACTTTTTTTTTTTAAACTAACATGTAATGGTATCAAAAAGAACAAATAGTTCTTACAGACAGGACTGTACTGGCAAGAAAATTTAACCAACAAAAGGGTTAATTAGGGATACAAATTTTCTCAGACTGTTAATAATGGGAATGACACATAGTATGTGCCCATAAGTAATTCTCAGGTATCTTTGATCTTCAGCCCCCAGCGATTACGGTTGCCTACCATACCCTGGCCTCTGGGACTCTCTCAGAACCAGACATCTGGCTACTTTGTTGTTTTAGACTAATCTCATCCCAGGAGAGCTCAAGAAATGACACCAGGCAAGGAGGGTCCTGGCAAGGGAAAAAACATTACGGTATCAGCAGATTTTTTGAGTGGACTAGAGTATCAAAATTGTCTGCAAATTTCTATAGGGATCCCAGGGCTTCTCTGCTCTCCAGCACTGCTTTCACACAGAACACCAGAATGCACATGATCCTGTTTTAAGGAACTGTTAATCTCTTTGGAGAAGCTAATGAATGATAATCCAAGCAAGAACATGTGACAAAGGCAAACAGAAGTAAAAAAAAAAAAAATCCTGCAAAGAATGGGTGGATTTAATGAAGATTTTATTGAAAGACCAACACACGCTGCATGATCAAAAAATGTTTTCCAAACCTATTAAAAAATACTCCAACACCTCAAACACTCTATTTTTGAGTCACTCATAGGTTTTAGCTGCCAGCAGTGTTATCCCTGAAGAATAACCCTCTGACAACTGCAACAGATCCAGCTGAGTGCCCGACTGGCTGCTCTGGGCTTGGACACTGAGCAGTTCACTACCCCACAGGGGTCAAACGGGCAGCAAACATGGACAAAGGAAGGTTTAAGTCCAAGGCCAGGCTCTCTCACCACCACAGGCTACCTGGGTTTTGGCACAACCTCTAGTCCAGACTCCCACCCTGCTCAAACCGCTGTAGGTCACACCAGATGTGCTGCTGGCAGCTGGACAGGAGCTGTTGCAGGGATCCCTGCAGAGGGCTCTGTTCCTATTCCCACATCCCAGGTGTTCCCAGCGCTCACTTACTGCCTGCACTCAGCAACACAAGGAACCAGAGCACTTAGACCTGGAATAAACAGAAATCTCACATGTGTTTTTCTGAGAGCAATTAAACATGCCCATAACTATGAACATTATCTGAGCCATGTACTTCCAATAAGCATTGCTTTTAAAATCCAGGGGTGGCACATAATGGCAAGAATTCACTTCCGTGTGGGTGTCCTTTTGTTTCAAATCAGCCACCACACCTTTTTTTCCACTTCTATTGGAAAGGGCAAGCTAAAAAGAATGGACATGAAATAAAGTCAGACTCTAATACTTTTCTAAAGGCAGGCCCATATGATTTAACTTTGCCTCATTTCAGGATATTTTCAAAGTCCTCAGAACAAAGCTATGGTAAAACCTCTGAATAAACTGTCATATCACACCAGCTCCCAAAGAAAACCTTTTCCAAGTGCTACAGACAGAAGCAGTTTGAAAATCATGTGCTTTACTGGTGATCCTGCTGTTACAGAGCATCCTACTCTTATTTCCTCATTTCTCACACCACAGCTATCCTGCTTCCTTCTAGCCACAACGTTCCCCTCCCAGTGGAACAAACAAGACTAAAAAGTAATCTCAAAGTATTTAAGCAGTTTCATAATGCCCTGTAACAGTTGGACCAATAAGAAAAGAACCTGGGCACCACTGGCTTTAGCTGCCTCATATCAACAGTAAATTAACTCCTGAAAAATTCAGCGTACTTGTGGGATATTCAGAAAGATGCTAAGCTATTTCTTTCTGAACATGAACTAAGCAGATTCTCCCCTGCTTGTATGGTATGTTGTTAGAGTGAATGTGGATTAGTCCAAATGATTAAATTTTAAAATACTGGCAGCACCAGGACAACATAAACTGGTTTTTATGCTCTCTCTATGTAACACATACTGAACAAATGTTTGTCTTAAAAGCTTTGCTATGATATCAGCCTGTTAGAGTTTAATTGATGATTTCTGTGACTGCTGTATCTTGCAAGTAGCTATGATGCTTCACACAACAGAAACAAGAAAAAGTCATAAAATATTCCATACCATCACAGTAAAAACTTGTATTGTACTTCTCAATACATCGTCTACTGCAGAACAATCCAGACTGCAGTGTAACAAGAAAAGTGCTGTAAGGCAGAACAGGTCAAACTAATGTGTTTTAAAAAAGCATGTGACTCTATGGTGAGTTGGCATCAATACAAGTAACAAAAAATGAAGTGCAAACTAGGCAGAATTTTAATTTTGGTACTTTATGCACTGTAGATGCCTAATACCTTCTGTCCTCACCAGCCATAGAATTCAAATGGTGCGTCCCACACACTTGCCTTTCCCTCTACTTCTTTTAAACCAACAATAAACAAAACTCCATAAAAAACCACATTATCTACTTCACAAAAACACACAGAAAAAGGCAATCAAAAAGCAAAGAAATCTCACATGAATTCTACATATGAAATACAGTAAAATTCAAACTATATACATGTTCTAATGAACATTTCTCACAGTGCCTAAAGGCACATTTTTGTAAGATTGTGTTAAATACTGCAGTTACAGCCTAGACATAGGTACTACAGCCTTATTTGCAAGACCATATGCCATCACCAGGACTCCAACAGCAAATGAGCAAATGCTCCAGAACATAAATACTCCTCTGTTTACTCTAAGCATTGATTTATGTTCTGTGGGTATCCAAACATCGGTAGCTAATGCTGCCTGGCACTATCTATTACGAAATTACAGCTCTTCAGCGAGGTTTTCTAATAGTGAATAAAGCTCCCCACAGCCCTTCTCCAAAAGCTTCACAGCTGGAAGCACAAAGCACTGTAGCATGACAGGAATGCCAAGATGTCCATACAAGAACAAATCAAATATGAAAAACTCCAGAGAAAAAAAAGTCTTCAAACAAAATCCATGTTAATACTTCTCCTAATCTGGAAATGGAATGGAATAGTTCCCATTTTTCTGCCATTACGGTGGAACAGAGAGAGGCAAAGCCACCATGAACAAGAACTCCTCCAAGAACCCAGTTAGTCTATACCAAAAAGGGTTTAATGAGTAATATTTTAGATGGCATATAGTTCAAGCATTGATCTCACTGCAGAACCATTAATCCCCCCCAAGCACTAAATTCTAACTAGGATTCAACCTACATATTTGAAAGACATCTACACAACTGGTACCTGTTCTTTCCTCTTTCTCAATTCAGGGCATTTAACAGTATAGCTCTACAGTTCAGTGCTGACTACACGTATAATGTGCACTTCTTCATGGTTTAAGTATTTATTTCTGTATTTCATTTCTGTCTGTATGAACAAACCCAGGAGAAAACATCCACAAACCACTTTGATGAAATTCTCCTGAGTTTTGATGGCTGCCTTTGCCTCCAATGAAAGCTGGAGGAAATAGGCTTCTGAACGGAGATGGAAGAACCACACATTTCCTCCACTGAGCAAGGTTCTACTTCTTATCTTGTGATTTAGCAGTTTGTCAGCTAATAAAATGACTTTACAGTCCTCTAATACCTGCAGCATACTGAGATAGTAGAGGCAAAGCTTAGTGATGTTTCCTGAGGAATACACTTCCTAGAGATAAGTACAATTACTCTAACTTCAAGATGACATAAACTTAGTCCATAAATAAAGCTCCATCTTTAGAACCATTTATAGCATGAACAATACTGATACTTGTTTTTACCTCTCTATTTTAAAATTACAGGCAGTCTCAGTTATTTGAAGTAAAGACCGTATTTTCAAAAAGACAGTATTTAGCATGAGAATACAGTGGACAAAAATGCAGTGCTCTACTTATTTATGCACCAACTTGGCATTTATGTCAGCTGCACACCTCTGTATAAGGACACCACTTCAGACCAATTACTGCCTGGAATCCACCTACTAGAAATCACATAGATCCAATTTTCCTTTGTGACTCTTACCTACACTGATCCACCTCATTGCTTTGATTTCAACAGAAGAATATCCAATTTACACTAGGATAAAGGAAAAGCATCATGCTCAAGTTCCCAGGTACCTTCACTAGCAGCACAGGTGTTCTTTTGCTGGAAGCAGCTGGCATGTGCTAATTAGAAGGAAAACCCAAATCAACTATTTCTAATTTTGTAAAAACATCCAAGAAGTGAGATGGCTCAGAATAAAGTCTCAGCATATTACAGTATGTTCCACAGGAGGAAATAACCTGACGAAATGAAATTTTCCATTGCTTTGCATCACACAATTTAGAAGGAAATTGAAGCCTGAAAGACAGGAAATCTCTTTAAAATCTGCTTGAATGGCAGATCTGCATTAGGCTGCAAAAAATTATTAGAGTATTAAAAGATACTCTTGCCTCCCACTGCTCACAAACCAAACAAAAACACCCACAAGTTGATACAGAAACCATGAACACAGACTGCTGAAGTGTTGCTAAATGAGCCATCCACCTCACAAGATACTGTATGATAAGTTAGCATGACAAGTCATTTGTCTGAGTGTAAAATCCTCTTGCAAGTTGGAAGCACTGACTGATATTAAAGCCAGACAGTCAGGGAAACAGAAGACTACTACAGATTTACACTGTGGTTTTATACTAGTAGGGAAGATGACAAACAGCATGCTGCAACTGGCTGATGATTTGGAAGAGGAGAGAAATTAAAATCAGTCTGATCACTTAGAGATATGACAGAATGCTTACATAATGTGCACAAGGACTTATATTATGCAAAAATACCAGAGGTGGGAAGAACTGGGAGGGTGGTAAGCATAACTGTGCTGCTAAGACAATGAGGAAGATTTTACACATTCTTAAGGCAAACGTGCATATCTGTATCCTGATCACAGAAAGAGCACAGCTGTCAGACTCACAAAGTGCCTCTGTTATAAAATATCCTTATGTTCTAGGAGTTCATATTTACATAAAACAAACAAAACTACAGCATAGGCTAGTGTTTTAGATTTGTATACCTCTATACGTTGTTACCTATAGAAATGAGTTAATTTAATGGAATAGTCTAAATTTCAAGAAAATTGAATTAAAATGCTGAGGAATCAACTAAAACAAAGAAATCAAGGTTACAAGGCACGTATTTTGTTGTTGTTTGCAGAAGATGAGATAAAACTCTGAGTTTTATCTACTGGGAGTTTCAGGAAGGTTTGGAAACCCAAATGTAGCAACAGAGACATTTGTTACTCAAGGGTTCATGACAACAGACCCCTTATGAAGCAGAAATGGCTCACAGTGACTTGTTCACAGAAGAGATTTTTGAGCACTGTACAATACTGTTTATTTTTCTGTGTATTTCACACCTACAAATACCATCTATTGTTCTGAGTTCCTCAGATCATAAACTACAGAGAACCAAGCCATGCAGAAGTCATTGGCACGGGTGCTGCAAACAGCAGAAACGTCCCAGTATCAATGGGTCACAGACATTTGTGACTAGGCTTAGAAACAGAAATGCCTCACAACTCCACAGACACTGCTGGTTGAGAAAAAAGAGAGGCCATTGACTAAATTATTAAAATATACACCTTAGAGGACATAACCTACACAGAAAGTCTTACTCAACACTGATATTTTGGGCCATTTGGATAAGGAAAGTACAGCAAGTGTTTTTGAGATGAACATACGTGACATTAACGGTACAGAAAAAAAATGTTAAAGGATATATTGTCTAAATTGCAGGATCACATCATTTTAAAACAGAAGCATAAAATACATGCATAGATCAGAACTGAGAGTTTATGTCTAATTTTCATGCTGCCCCAAACCCTTGAATTACAGGTAAGCTATTAAGCCAGTTTATGCTTCCTCTTCTTACAGGACTTTTACATAATCTTGTAAACATTGAATATATGAAAGCTTTCCCAAAAGACACATTCATTTTGAAATAAAAGACTTCACTCAAGTAGAATACAACTTGATAGCCACTCATAGAGCTGATTTGCTGTAGTTCCAGTTACAAAATCTTACTACTGTAGAATTGGCTAATATTTTCAAAGAAATTAAAATAGCACTTGCCAAGAATATGTAATGTGCTTGTTATTTTCAGTTGTAACTTGAGGAACAAATACCTTTTCTTATGGAGATGGAAGGATTTACGAAAACAAAACAGCAAAAGATTGAATTTTAAGTCAAAAGTGAAATGGCATGAAAAGAGGACTAAGCAGACTATTCTGAATAAAACTGCAACAACTGTAGATGGAATCACCTTCATGACAGCAAAAGCACAAACAGATTCATTTTTGGTGATGATTGCTTAATGCTCATCTTTTAAATGCAGCACCTCACGGGCAGATTTCACCACTTCTGCAAGCAAACAGGCTGAGCACTATAAACTCTGTAAGCAACTAAGTGCTGCTACAGGCAGGGATATTTGCAAAACCAGTCCCAAGGCACAGGCACAGAGTTCAGACTTGTGCCTTGGGCACGTCTCTGTTGCTCATTGGTACCACTGGAATGTGTGTACACATGCAAAGTTTAGCACAATAAGAAGACTGTGTTGAATAAACAGACAAAAAAATATCCATTTCCATTGACAGGATAAAAATCTGGGTCTCTAAGAACCCTAGTTCTACTTATGCTTCTCTTCCCTGTTTCCCTTCATTTGTTTTTTTCTGATTTATGTGAACTATGAGCAAATAACACAGATCACATCACTGCATGCACACATGCTTCGATGGATTCATGAAGATCATTCAGGTTTACTAAATTACCTTCCTATAGAAGGATTATTATTATTATTATTATTATTATTATTAAGGTAGCCTGTGTGCAATGGCAGAGACTGACACACCTGAAAATCTAGGATATTTTTTAAAAGTCTTTTCAATATAACTTTAAAACATTTTTTACAATTTCCCCTTTGCAAAGGTTGAAATAAAGCCATAACAGTAACAATGATTAGACCATTCTGATCTTCAGTATCTGGATTACAGGCTGTAAACTCAATAATGTGAAAACCTCAGTCAATGTTTCACGCCCCAGTATTATGTCTCAGAAATAACTTTTCAGACTCCATTACATTCACCATGAACTTGATCTTTGACCTCTAGTAAAAATCCTCTTACAACTATAATTCTAAAGTTAATGATGAGAGATTTCATTTGCTTTCCAAGCACAGATAAAACCTTTTTGAAATACACTCTCACTGCCATGACCTTGGTCTATGACTTAAGAGTTCACCACATGTAATAATTTACTTTGTCCCATAGGGCTCATTGAGATTTCCTTTTAAAAGGTTTTGGATATGCAGTTGGAGCTGGAGCACTCACACAGCCTGCCTCAAGTATACATCACCATATACATTACAGACATTTTGCAACCATATCATTAAACAAAATGAATTTAGATCATTAAAAAATGTAACAAAAAAATAGGTCTAACTAAGCAAAGTCATCCACACACTGGAAATTCAACATTTTGGGAATCCTGTTGCAATAATCCACAATATCTGCTAGAACAGGGAGTTGCAAAATTTCACTAAAGTAACACACATAAATTGGCAAACTAATTCAGGAAATACACTGCTGCTCTCAACTTACCAGCTCAAACACAATTCAGTTCAAGCCCAGTAATACTCTCTTAGGTCATGTGCCACATAATTACCAGAATTACTGCATTAGAGTACCTGGTTAGCATATGGCTGCTGACTTCTTTGCTGATAAGCAAAGCTTCTCTGTTTGCTTAGGCAGGTCTTTCTAAACATGTCTTTTAGTATTAAAACCAAATAGATGAAATCAGACCTACTGTATCCACCTCAATTAAAGGTAAGTTTTTTGTTCCCCTGAATCTTGGAGAAAATTCCACCTGGTGCCAACTCCCTGGAAAGGCATCTGAGGGGTGGGGTGGGGCAGGGCAGGATGTGAAGGCAGCCAGCACGGACCTGGGGAGGTCAGGCTGAGGCTGGTGAGGGGACCTCAAGTGCCAGAGAAGCAAATAGCCTGTAAATGCAGCTTGTATAGGGGTATACACCAGGAGGTACTGGATGGGTTGGAAAAGATTATGTTTAACAGCAAAATTTCTCCCCCATCACACAGATGCATTATCAGGGGCTGCTCTGCTTCCAGGACACTCCTTTACCAGCCTCCTGCCTCAAAACTTCCATCTTCTCACAGGGGCTTCCCATGTGAGTACAGGAGTTTCAGCTTCTGCACCAGCTCTTCCAAGAGCTGCTGTTTCTCCTCCCTCTGCTAATTTAGAAGTGGCAGGAAAGTACTGGATTCCAAATAGGAAAGGACATATTCACAAGGGAACATGTGCAAAAATCCTGGCTGAGCAGGAAAGCACCTGAGCATGGGGTCTGCACATCTGAAAAAGGGTTCCCAGGAAACACACGGCTTCACTTCAACATGTCCAGAAACTGTTTCACACTTCATCACAGGGCCAGTATTCTCAGAAACTGGAGGACAAAAATGCTTTAGAATCAGTAAAAATTTCCTGCTCTACTGCTCTCCACACTTTTTGCCACATGCTCTAACAAACAAACAAAAAGTCAGTTTAACAGAAAAGTGCAAATGGAAAAGCCTTCTAAAATATCCAAACTTCTCCTATGAAATGATTTTAAATAAATTTGGGCTTATTTAGCTGTATATAAAGTAACCTAGGAGTTTGTCCTGTCTTCACACAAATGAGGTTTTCCTCATAGAATGTAAAACACATTTTCTTAACATATATTGAATAAATTGACAAACAATTTACAAGACAAAAACATTCCCAATGTTCTTTCGTAATCACAATGATGAAAAAAGAATAATAAAATAAATTTAATTTCCTTGAAAAGGAAAGAAATTTAAAGAGAATAATAATTTTAACTGCAAATCCTGCTTCATATTTTATAGCTTTGATTTCCATAAATCAGGACTTAATACTGCACACCCAAAAAGAGAGCTAAAGAAATTATGGAAATGTTCAATTTGCTTTCTTTTCTATATATTCTTATTAGCCACTAAGCAAAAATATTCATGCCAGCTAAAACAATGCTTGGATAGAAGAAAAATTTTCCAAGTGAAATATGTTGAAGCTTTGATTTTAACACAAAAAGGGTAAAATCAAGAAAGAGGAAACAATGTAACATTACCTCTTTACAACTCAATGTTCAGAACTCAAACAGCAATGCTCCCCTTGACTAAATCCATCAAAGAAATTCCTGAACGGCATTTTTTGTTCTCAATAGATTTGTTTCATTTTCATGTATCTGTAGTGAGCTGTAAGGCAACAGGTGAGAGACTATGGAACCAGAACCCAGCACATTCCTGGGTTTCAGTGCCAGCAAACAACTGCACCACTCTGCCAAAAGAAAGGTTTTCATTAGAAAACAATGAATGCAGGTGCTCAATGAAACTTAGACTGCAAAAAACACTCCACTGAAAACAAATCACTTGTAACTTTTTACATAATCTTTCCAATTTTCACTGCCCTCCAAAGCAGCCTTTGTCTTCAAAGGCTGAGTTAGGGAGAGTGGGTAACACTCTCCTTGCTAGCAAAATACCTGCTCTCTCCCAAACAGGCATAGAATTAAACAGCAGAGAGTACAGAGCCTGAATTTTAGAGCACTAGACCCCACTCTCTGCAAATACTTTAATATAACTATTTTTGAATTGTTCCTAGTTAAAAATGCTTGCTTTGCATACACAATGCATTTCATACTGCACTCACTGCTAAATAAAGGAAGCTCTTGCACAGTACAACTTCACACTGGAATAACCTGCAGATCAAGACAAATTCAAAACCACCTTTCTTTAAAAGGCCACTTTTGTCAAGCGTGAGAGCAAGACTCTCCTCCTGTCCTGGCTTCTTTATGCCACAAACAGCTTTCAGGGTCAGTGACTGTGCCATAGCAGACAAAAAAACCTAACTTCCCAGCCAAGCACTGCAGAACAGCAACAGCAAAGCCTCTAAAAACATTCTCACAGAGTCAGATCTAGGACAGTTGTGCAAACACAGCTGTAAAAACACACGGCTGTGATGATTCCAGGTAGCTTCCAGCCCAGTTCAGTGCAATTTAAACAGGCTATTCTACAGTGTTCTAGATTATGGCAGAACTGCTTCAGGGGAAGGCTAAGCATGCACAAGACTGCAAGTTCTGTTTTATAAATCTTAACTCCACAACTCCAGGAGTCTTGCACTTCCCTACTCTCTTGCACTCCCAGGACTTTTTCCACTGGACACCTTATGAGCCACATGAAAGACCCTCAGTTACAGGTAATGGCAACCAGAGACAAAACTAAATCTTATCCCCAGTCTAACTCAACCACTGACACCTTGGGTTAGTAAATCAGCTGCTTTTCAAAGGTGCTGGAGAATCTGCAACTTCATAGAAAGTAAAGAGCTTGAAGTGCTTGACTGGGGACTTCACACACCCCATGTTAGCCTGGATTTGCTCCACTGAATTAAGAGCAGAGCTGTATGCCTTGGAAAATCCCCTTCCCTCTCAACAGTTTGACTAGCGGGTTTGTACTACAAATACTATTGATAAATAAAAGGAGATCAGTGAGAGAAGGGAAAAACCCCAAAGACTCCCAATTGCTTTGGGATATAGAAGACTTGAGAAGATATGAGGAACTCCAGAGATAGCTAATGGAGCTGGCATGACATTACAGTGATGAAATTCATATTGTAAGTAATAATTTGGGCTCCTCCTATGCATTGATGGATATAAAATGCACTCACCACTCAGGGAAGGAAAAAACCCTAAGTATCAATAAATAGTTCAATAAAAACCATCTGCTCAAAGCACAGCAACAGTAAAAGAAAAGTAAACTCAGGATACATAAAAAATTAGACTGTAATACTAGAATAGAGTGGGTAAGTATTAACAGCACAACAGCTCCTATGTACATTCAAAGCTTATGCTGACACAGTTCTTTATATTTGTACATGTGAAGTACAGACATCTTGCCTAAATTTGTCCTCCAACACTCATACACTTCCAAGTAAATTCAATGTAGTATCTAATACTAGAATTATTTAATTTTCATTTAGAACTGTTTAATCTGTGTAGGCAGACAAAATTTACTACTTAGGAAAGGAAAAAAGAATCATGACATTTATTTTCCTTTCACAGTATCATGTTTAAAAACAATAGAATTAAATTACCCTTTCATAAACAAAACATGGACACATGAATTTTTTAAGTGTAATCTGGAAATCAAATTTTAGACAACACTACTGACTTATATTTAGAGAGGAAAAACTATATTACAGAAGATAACTAAACATCATGACACATTTAGTTTATTTGAAGATTTTAAAACAATTTTGTTTCATAGCGTTCATGTGTTACCTTCCAAGGGTAAACACTCCTGGTACACTGGTACATCAGTCAGTGTATGAATCACAAACCATTAGAGCTTGTACTTCTTTTTATTCATTTTATTTTGTTTTCTAAAAGGTTAATGTACAGGTATATACAGTTCAAAGAACTTCAGATATTTTTAGAGAAATCAATATCTTTCCTGTAACTTTACAGTAGTGTCAGAGTTCACGTTTTCTTTATTTCCACTAAAAAAAAACCCAAAAAACACAGAGACAAACAAAGGAATTTTCCAGTCTTCATTTCTCAGAAACTATTCATGTGCTATGTTTTTCAAAATATCGTTTAAAACTATTGTTTTAAACTATTGTTTTGTATTTGTTGGGTAAACGTTGCTGCTCTCCCTTGATTCTTTCCCAGAAAGGCAAGCTGTGGACCTTGCAAATTTGTACTCAGTTTTATGTTCTACATCTGCTTCCAAAACAAAATCTAAAAATCAATAATATAACTACTTCTTTATACCTTATTTCATGAACACCTTTCTGGCTTTCTTCACGGTAGCCTATTTTATATTTCAAAACCTTGTCTTGCATGTGCAACACCTTGTTTTACATGAAGCATAGCAGAGCCATATTAAAGTTGCAAAAAAAAAAAAAAGCAGCACATTGATTAAGAGTTTTTGCACAAGCTATAGCTCAACTGAACAATAACAAAAAAAAACCTCCGTGGTTGTGTGGTGTATGAGACAGCAAAATAGCCAAAGTATTCTTCAACAAAATGAGCTGTCTGCCACGATTTATCTGTACAATTCCATCACTGCTCCTGCCTGTTATGTTACACTTTTCAAAAGTACGTCATTAAGCTGCCATAAAAGTCATCACAAATTGCTTTTTCTCCCAAACTGATAATAGACTTATAGATCTAATTTTCAATCTCTTTTCTTCATTACTTTGATTCTTAAGGAGAGTATGACATTTGCTGTCTGAATACTTTGTAGTAATAGCTGGCATCTCTACAGCACTTCTGTCTGAGTATCTCGGAGCTTTTAATAGGTTTGTCTTAACAGTGCCTTGAAATGACATTTATTTGTTCTACTGCAGACTTTTAAAGAAATCGTTTCTATAATTTCACTGAAAAACTACAAGACTTGTTGAAAAAAAAAATGACACAACAAAGCCTTCAGTGTTGTCAGGCTACGCCATTAAAATCCTGACCCGTCACAGTACAAGAGCAAAGAACAAATGAGAGGCCTTCTAGTTTTCATTCCAATTCTTTTAGCTTCCTGGACTGTCCTCTACACAAAACATGAGACTGATTGACAGAAACAACTAAGTAACTGAGAAAATATCAACAAATTAAAAATTAGATTTTGATTCTTACGGCTCATTTTTCACCAGCCAACACATAAACCTTTTTTTTGTTCATATAGGGCTTCATATGTATCAAACTAACATTCAGTACTTGAAACTGGCTTTGCTAGTGAACCAAGCGTATTTGTGACAAAAGCTAAGAATAGGCTGGTTTAGAAAGTTCCTTGCAGGGTTAATGAAAGTAACATAGGAGAAGATCACAGAAGCAATGATGGAAAATCAGGGTGAAGGAGAAACAGAGAAGAAACTCTCCCTTTTATTATCTCAAAGGGCATAGCAGAGCCCTTAATTATTCCAATTAATATGCAGCAAAATCCACCACCCAAGCAGCCTCTAATGATGTAGGTGACTTTCTAAGCACTTGACCAAATACTTAACTACCCTGTCCCAGGCCAGTAAAATACAGATCTTACATCAGATTTTTTTCAGCACTGATCTTCAACCACTTCACAAATGTGCTATTATGCATCACAGCCAACCCCAGAGACACAATAACTCACTGTTTTACCCAAAAGGTTGATGACAGAACTAAAAATAGAGACCATGCTTCCCCAGCTCCAGATGTACTATTTCTACCATGACACAGGGCCTGATATTTCTTTGAGAATAATCCAAGTCCAAACTGACAATTTACAGCCACTTCTACTTAGACAAAGAAACCTAAACCCCTCTACACTGTCATAACACACACAACCACTACAGCTCTAAAGTGCTCTGTTTCAAGACATCCAAAGAGGTCTTCAGAGCAGTTATTGAGGGTGTGCCTGTACTCTACAGCAGCAGGACACTTCTCAGACTCATTAGTTCACGTGGAGCTTCCTTGCTATGTCCTTCTGAGCAAGCTCATTTATCTTCATATTACATTATGCAGTGTAGATACATCCTCAGACAAATTAATTTCTCTAGGTAAGGGATACACACTTATTGAGGCAAAAAAGCAGTTTAAGAAGCATTATTATGAACAAATTCCCTCACAGTACAACCATTTGTATTTCCAGTTGACTCCCAGGTTTTAATTCTTTGTATATCAGAATGGATTCAAACTGAAAATGGGAAAAAAATGCAGCACTCTGCTTATATCAGAAAAAGAAATACATCAGAAACAGCTCAGGTGAAGTCTGACAAGGAGAGATAACTCTTTTTCTCCCCGAGCATGAGGGATGTGATTTGCTGATCTTCAGAAGAAAAATTAGTCTGAATGACAAAGAAACATCAAATTCCAAAAATATGCTTGCATTGGAAACATGCTCAAGTTTGGCAATAACTTTGCCACATGCTTTGTCTACACTGAGCATGTTCAAAGGGAGTTTTTCCTTTACAGACTCTCTTAGAGCCTAAGAACCCTCAATTCCCAAGACCCAATTCTTGATTCACCCTCTGCTGTCAGCAACCACCTGTAAAACTCACTACAAAGTATGCATTTTTACATTCCTCTAACACCAGTTTGGCACAGAAGAATCAGAGTTTAAAGCTTACCTTGTCAGTGATTTATACAATCACATAACAGAAAGCAGCCATTTTTCAGCTGGTGTAAAATGCACACACCCTCACCACCCCTGAAGGACACTACCATAAAAAAGTGCATTCTAATGGTCAGGAAACTGAAGTACCTCTCTCCCTCCTGCAACACTGTATTATATTGCTTTCAACTAACCAACCTTACTGTAGTTTTTTCCAGAGGATCTTTACCCTGTTCTAAGGACAGTACAAACAGTGCTGAATGAGCACTCACTCAACACTTCAATTAATCCTCACTGTTCACTATGTGGTATCTTGCTGTAATTGACAGCATCTAGATGTAGAATCATAACTGGAAAACCTCTAATTTCTCTGTTGATCACTATTAGGCATTTAAATTATTTCTTTATAGTAACTACTCCCCAGCACCGCCATCAGACAATTTTATGGTTCTTTTTTCAAGGTAGCAAACTGGTAGACAGTGATGTGCATCAGGATTGCCCATAATTAGAGATGGCTGACTTGAAATACTTTGTGTCTCTCTTCAGAGGATAAAGCAATTAAACAGCACTTTGTCAGTACAAAGTACAGCTTCAATCTCTTTCAGCACTATCATGTGTTTTCAAAGCTGACATTAATCAGTCCCAAGAGCCTGAACTCAGAAAATGAGAAGTTCACAACTAATGGCCATATTTAAAACATGTGGTTGAAGTGAACCACCCAACCTCACACAAGTTCTATGGCTGAATTAAGATTTGCCTTTAACCCTTCAGAACAGCATCCAAAAGCCCCAGGTGTGAATCCCATCTGTCAATGTTAATTCCCTCCTTTCTTCACCTACCAGGTCTCCTCCACCTTCAGCAGTTATGAGGAAGCAAATCTAAAGGAAACAAGCTCATTAATTAGCACAGCTGGAATAATTTCCTAAATGCCATTTACCTGGCCTTCCTGAAAACAGCAAGTGCTCTGTGGCCAAAGAAAGAGTCTAAAATTACATCAGAATATGCCATATTAAGGCAGAAATTTATCATGACTAAACTGAGTTTACATCAACAACTTTCATTCCAGCATTTCCTATCTGTTGAGAACTTTGCATTGCATCACTGTCAGAGAACTCCACATTCCCTGAATTTTTACTTCATGCAGTCTCAAACAACAACATAAGATTTAAATCCATGTTTGTATTGCCACATCACTTGCTATATTTGCAGCTTCAAGCTTGAGAAATTCCTATTACAGGACCATTACAGGACCTCTTAATACTGAACACATCCAAAGAATCTCTGCAAGGGCATGACTTCACTGCAAATCTATTGGTCTGTGCAATAACTACAACACAGCACAGGAACATTACAGGGTTAGGACTTACAGTGCAGCAACCACCAGAAATCTCCCAACACTAATTTCTATCAGAAACCTTTATGTCACCTCAGAAAAGTGAATTTCTTTCCATTTCACCAGTGCCAGCACATGTATCACTATTTTCCTTGTTTGACACCAAGACAACATCCAGGCCCTAATTCCAGAATGCTTTACAAACCACAGTAGCATCACATTTCTGTCTGTGCTTTGCCACTTAAGTTCATCATAAATAAATACTTGTTTGAATGCCTGTTTAAAAAAGCCAAAATGCAAACTCACCTCATTCCCACCAACAGCTTTGGTTAAAATCACAGCAGAAGACACAGGAGGTGGCATGCAGCCCACTGTCTGCAAGCTAAAAACAACAAAAAGAATGTTACTTTCCTTACAGGAAGAAAACACTAAGCAACTTACAACCTTAAAATACCAAATAGCTGAGTAGAAAGCCTTATCACCTGTGCAGTGCAATCAGTTTCCAATCAGTTACAGCCTTGCACTAGGAAGGGCACTCCTGCTGGCAGCATTTCTATGCCCTCTCTCACCAGTCACCACGGTGAAGAGTCATGTCACCATGTAAAAAGCACAAACACTTAACCTCTCTGTGACTCCACTTTCCCATCTGTAGTACCGTAGCTCTCATTCACAAAGGTCTCTGTACATCTGTCACAGACTTCCAGATAAAATCACCTGACTGCCATCAAAGCATCAACAGCTTTCTCCTACACTTTAGAAATCCAAGATACCCTGTTATTATTGTCATTTTTTGGCATTGTTTGTGCAGCAAAGTTATTGATGTGTACAGTAAATGCTGTTGCAAAGTAAGAAAAAAGTGGTGAGCTTTCCTTTGCTTTCAAAGACAGTCCACAAACCACACCACAATAAACTACAATTAAATTTGGGGCTAAGTAAAATAGGGCTTCTGAACAAAAACTGTGTTGACTTGGAAGGAACAGTAATGCATGGAATAAAATAGATTGCAAAATCCCCAAAAGTGTGGAATCTACATATGATTTCAAGTATTGGAGCTTGAGATTCTAATTCAGAACAATCAGTTACTAGTGATGAACTACTATGCATTCCTAACCACGTCAGTAGAACCCCCAAGAAAGGCAGTGTCAAAAAGCTGCAGCAAACAGAAGAATTAAATCCAGGCAGCAAGGTGCACATTATATTGCAATTAATATTCTGCAAATATACAAAAAGCTTAAAAAGAAGAAACAGGCAAGCGACAATGACAGTATTCCCTTTGTCAGCTACAGACACCACGGGAAAGGAAAGAGGCAACCAAAGTAAGCATTATATAAATCCAACCACAAGGTGCCAAGCACCACCTTGGAAGCACAGAGCACCTTCAGCTTACAGTGAAATAAGCTATGGCAGCAGAGAGTTGTCAGCACATGGCAGAATAAGCTCAGATTGAAAAGGAAAGAAATACAGGAAAAAGAAACGGTGCAGGAAAGTTTGGAAACATACAGGAAAGTACACAGCTGACAAACACACACATGGCAATTCTGATGTCCATCTCCTACACTGTGACACTGTTCTCTCTCCTATTTGGCAGCCAGCTCCTCAAACTTCTCACCTGCTCTAATAAGGAGTGGATTAAGTTCAGAGTTATCCAGAGAGGTACAAAATGTGTGCAAGGGCATTCATCTCAGCTGGCAGGGATTTTCCATATTATAGGGAAAAGATTTAATCACACAATCTCTGTTAACCCTCTCAAATTGAAAGTAACACATTTGGGATTAAAACTAAAAATCCCTATTAAGCAATACTAATCTAAAAAAACCTGGTACACACTAAATGGACACACTCTTAATTGAGTGTATTGAAACATACACCTGTAAACTTTTTTTCAGTTTGTATCAACTATACAATTCTACCAATATATGAACAGACTCCTCTAATGGCCAACAGACTACTAGAGATAACAACCAACCAACTAATATATTCCCCTGGATCAGGCCATGCTCTGAGTACTAACATCAGGGGTCCAGACACTTGCTGTTCTGCTGGTAACATTGCAGACAACTGAGTAGTAGAGTCTGAAGTCACATGTTTGAGACATGAAAGCTCCAAAGTCATATCTTATACCCAGTCTTTGCATCTCATGCCTTACCCCCTGTGCTGCAAATGCTACATGCTAAAAGTGGAGAAGAGTGGAATCTGTGCATACATTAATAACCTGCTTCACACTCCTTTTCAAATAGACATTGTCAATGCAAAACCTGGTCAGCTAACAAAAAAGTTAACTTTTAAGATGCTTGGGAGGATGTCAGTTTCTCCTCTATTTTATAAATTTCAAAATAATTTCAAAGCAACAAACCTCCTAATATCATCCCAGATGGAGAGGGGGGAAAGAAAAAAATCCCACTCAGCTGTAGAAACACAGGTGAAAAGCTGGTACCACCTGAATCTGCCTCTCAAATAACACAGCAAAACAGACCATTAGAGAGGATGGGACAATGTACCATGCATCCTGATGCAAGATGGAAAAGGTTCTGTGGGCTGTGCCCTTCAGGCATAACCTTGTGTAGGGAGCAGTGAAGAACTGCAGTGCCCAGGGGAGCCACCCTGCCAGAGGGTGCTGCATGCCCTTGGGAGCACATGCCTGTTTTTCCAGGCCTTGCTGAGGGCTATCAACCAGCCTCCACTACAGCTGTGCTAAATGTGTGATAAGGAAGTAACTTTGCCAAAACCTGTCTGGTTCCCTTCCCTGTTTCCCTTAGGTACTTTAGTGTTTCTAAGGGAATAAAAACTGCAGCTGTGGGGCATTAGGATGAACTTTTGTTTACACAGAGCTGCCACAGCACAGTCCCTCCCATCAGCTCCTCACACACACACATGGACCTGCTTTGAAATGTGTTATTCTAGAATTAGGACAGAGCTCAGTATCTTCTGCACCTGCATCACACTGTACAGCTCCCAGTGCAGTGGCTGCTGCTCTGAGCTTGTCCTGAACAGCAGTATTTCTCAAGAAAGCACTCTTAAAAAAAACCCCAACCAAACCACCCTAATTAAACTCCTCAATCTGATCATTCTTTCAGTGAAAACTCAATACAACAGAGTTACTTGACTAAAAGATAAAAAAGCCAAATCAGATGCAGTACTCAAGGAACAAGTGTTTGAAAGGCAGCTTGAAGCAAACAGAAGTACAGCAGCTCTCTAGTAAGACACAGACACACTCTCATGACAAATGAGCCTGATTTAGACTCCACATTTACAGAGATAAATGCACAAGTATTTCTTTTCTTTACAAAAATACATACATTCCTAGTTTTACAAACAGTTTTACAGGTGTGCATGCATATACATACAACTATACTCGTGCATGCAACAGATCATGTCATTTAAGTACTAAGAACCAAAGTGGCATAAGACTCGTGGGAAACAAGGAATGAGATGTGCTTCATGGAACCAAAACCCCACAAAAATCTCTTTCACCTTGCACTGCAGAAACTGCAACTTTATGGATTAGGAAGGAATTTTGGCTACTGTGGAAAATCACATATCTGTCCTAGCTGAGAAAAAACTTCACAATTATTTTATTTTAAAGAATACCCTTTACTACAAATAGCTAAATGCAAATGAACATCATATAGCAATCTTGTTATTTCCTTGCTTTACTGACACTGTTAAGCAAAAGACTGTTAACTTATAATTGACATCTCAATGTCACCTTTTCACTATCGTTTGGACCAATTCACACTTGATGGAGCACCAGGAGAAGCCTCTTACAAACAAAATGAAATGCTCCTTTAGGTTTAGGCCTTGTAGAAACATAAACATGAGCAGCTTTTTCATTAAACTTTTAAGACAAGAACTCCCCAAGCAATGTTTCACCAAGCAGTAAAAAACAATGGGGATTCTCTCAGTAGTTTTCTGAAATAATTGATTCTTGCATTCAAACATTCCAGTATACCTGCATGGCACTAAGTATTGACCTCCCATTCCAAAAAAAAACCCTTTTATCTTTTTTTTTTTATTTTACATAGCATCTATCCCTAGCACACCATCAATGCAGCTTTGCACATTGGCAGAGTACACCCAAGATTTAAAACACACTGTTTTCATGGTAACTTAGTTTCTGCTCATCACAAAGTTCTTGTTCTACAAACACTTGACTCTTTTTTTCCCCATAATTTAGCTGGAAGCAGATACTAAACCCATGCAAGAAATGCTCAGTACAAACTACTTAAAAACAGAATACCAGTACGTGGCATACACAATATTTATTCACTGATTTATGCTTTTCCTTCAGCATTCCTTTTCTTTGCTCCCCACCTTCCTTGGGACCCAACACATCACTTCAGCTGTGTTCTGTGAAAAAGAAAGCTAACCTGTTGCAACCTCCCAACACATAAGACTGTCCAGACCTTCTAAAAATGAGACCAAGTTCCTGAAGGGATAATCTTGTGCATGTACTTTGTTTTCAACAGCAAAGTGCTGAAGCACAAAAAAAACCCAGCAAAATCTGTTCACAACAGAACAAAACACCAGTTGCAAGGATAAGCCCTTTAAGACAACAGCTACAAATATATTTCACTCCATTATACTTAAACATACCCTTTTAAAAGCCATTCATTTATAGGTGTGATTGATAACAGCTGAAGAAAGACCCATATTGCTGTTGGGAAGAACACAAGTGTAAAAATCTGGACAAAAAGGTGTAGTTTCACATGCATCAAAGCACTTGTCAGCTCCTGCAAAAGAAAAAGAAGAGAGCAAGTTGCAGTCATAACAGCTGAAGTAAGATCACGTTTGTGCTTTTAAAACTAGGATCAGCTTTATAATACAAAAGGAGTGCATGTCAAAAAGGCACCTTTAGGGATCATCTGATCTCCTCTTTAATAATGAAGTACATCCAGGCAACATAAAAGCTGTCTGCTCCTGGGCATTTTTCCACAAGAATTGTCCACCACTTCAATAAAAGTGTAGCTTTCAGAACAGCAGCTTTTCAGCAGGCAGCCTTAGCACTTTGTCGTGGCTTCAAAACCTGTGTTAACTGCACTGATGGCTGTTTACTTTACTGACTTTTGATATCAAGAGGCATGAAAACTTCTAGCAGCAAACACATGATTTCAGGTCCCTCTGTCTAAAGAGAGCCACAAACTATGATTCTCATTTATACTATTTTTTTAAAAAAAGTATATTTATGGATGTTTGTATTACCAAGCATTCATTTGTGGTGTTGGGGATTTTTTTATGTTTGTTATTTTTTTTCCTTAGAAGCAAAGTAATCTGTAGCAGACTTTGATTATTTATTGTATCAACAGATAGGAAATTTATAGAAAAAAAAAATTGGCTGATGAAGGATAACAAAGAAAGACTGTAACAAGCTAAAAACTGTTAAGCCATAAATTTCAGAGCAATAAAGTGTAAAGTACCACTGGAGACTCAGAAAACAACAAAGAAAAATTTAATTTTAAATAGTGTAAGAGCACCCCAGAGAGGTGATCAAGTACCTTTAAAGAAAGAAAGTCTTCAGCTAGCTCTGTGTCTCTCTGTTTCTGCCTTTTCAGGCATTTCAAAGACCTTCTACACAGGTTTTTGAGTACAAGGAAAGAGCCTTGCACATTTCAACTCATTTCAAATCTCACAGACTGAGAATAAAAATTCCTCTTCCTTTCTCTCACAGTAACTCACACTCTTCTCAAGTAAGCAATGCAAAACAACTGATGGCATTCTTACTCAAAATCTAATTTGCTGAGATTCTCCAGCTGACACTCCAAATGCATTAAACATATCTATTTGTCTATTCATATATATCTCACATACAAAAGTAGTCTTTTAATTTCATATTTTACAATTGGAAAATGCCTTGAACCAGAAGGTTTTAAGACCCTGTGATACTTCCAAAACCAAAACCCAAGACAGAAAGAAAGCCTCATTGTAACTTCCAGGGAGCAAGGAAGGTGACACAACACAGCCAACCTACTGCAAGGAGGAATGCTGTATTAAAGGAACAAATCTTTGCAGATCTAAATTACCAGTCTTGAAAATGTCTCCAGTGATTGCCTTTGAGAATAGCAACAGTTGTTTAGAATAGTTATTGTTATAATAGTATGCCTTAGACTGGATCATCACAGAATAAACACTGAGGCAAACAGCCTTCACACTCCTAAACAATTTACAAGGGCTTGTCCAAAAATACATCTGCCACCTCAAAAAAGTTGCTGGAAGCTGCTAGTTATGACTCTGTTTCTGCACACCAGACAGAACAGGTTACCTTATCTTCCCCAGTATTTCACACCCTTTAGGGGGCTTATCCCAGCCTCTCCCTGACTGCTGTGGGTCCCTGCTGCCATCCAGCCACTCTTCCGATAGTCACAGCTGGACTCCTCTGGGCAAACACCCACACAGAGCAAACAGTGTTTTCAGTGGCTTGCCAAATTCCTCGTTGAAATGGATAACTCAAGGATGTGATTTAATTTCTGGGGCCCTATGGGAGGTATTTGCTTTCAAAGAGCAAGCTATCCAGTCACTGCAAACTGAAATAGCATTATATTAAGGTGGAATCAAATGTTCTTGTCAGAGAACACTGAGTATTTCTACAAATGTAAGAAGACCTCGGTCACCTCTGGTTCTGGAAGTGTAACAAGGCCATGCACAGACAGGCTCTCCTAGAATGCTGCCAATCATTCTGTAAAATGCTTTCTGAACACATTAGCAAAAATTTTTGAGCATGCACTTACACATCAGATTAAACCAGAAGTGTAACCTTAAAAGAGTATCAGTTATTTCTAATTTTGTCAGATTTATCAGAAGGCCTCTGTTAACACTTATAAATTTTTCATCCTGTCATAAAGCATACCAAACACTAGTTCACATGTAATACATTGTCTAAGGTAGAACAGCTGATACACAGGTCATGAACAAACAAAGACAAAAGCAGAAACCATATACTTGGCAATCCAAAAAAAAGGCATAATACCAAAGTAATAATACCAACTTTAGGTTGTGCCTTAAACAACTAAAACATGTCTCAAAATATTTTAATAAAAACATGACCTGGCCACCTAACACATATAAGGATTGTTTTTAGCATACACTTTAGAAAATAATAGCACAAGGTAAAATGTGAGAAATTATTTTCTTCTTCTGTCTTCTACCCCCATGGCAGAAGTTTAAGAAAGGCCTAGCTTCTTCATGAAGCTGGATAACAGCAGCAGCCCTCACTGCTGCTCCCACAACAATCTGAGCAGCTACCTGGACATAAACATCAGCTCCTGTAAAAGCTTCATGCACATCAATATACTTCTTTTAGTACCATAGATGGGAAAAAGTTATGTAAGTTCAAAGTAAGACATGACACATTGCCCAGAAAACTGTCAGTCACATCACCTTAACTGGAAGAAGTCAGATGTACAACTAACTTACATGGAGAATCTAATCAAGACTTTGACAATGCTACTGATTTCTCTCACAGCTGCTTTACAAATACAAGGTTTCAACGATACAAACTAGTAAAAGGGAAAGAAATTTTACATTTTTTTCTCTGCATGCAATGATTCCTAAGCCTGAAAAAGGAAAACTCCACTCTATTAATACTACTCAGGTTTGTGTTTTGGGTTCTCTTCTCTGTGGAAGACAGTGCCTCTCCACAGCCTATTCCCATTAGGATTAGTTACCATCCCAGGCAAACAGAGAACAGGATTCTTCCTGCATCCCCACAAAGCTGCTACAGAGCTGACTAAAGTTCCCCAGTTCACTTACACTGTGTCCTGGCAGAATTAGTTCCTAGTGCCAGAACTGCCAAGAGACAGCAAAGGAGAGGGCAGCCATCAACTCAAACACCTCCTCCACTTGAAAGTTCACCACTATAACCATGATACAGGTGGAGAGACATTTTTTGTTGTTGAATGCACTCAGTGTTCACTCAAATCCCAGTTCACCAGGAGATAACTGGACAAAATTGTGATGATTCTTTCAGGCATTAGTATCTTTCATCTTATGAATAGCATGCCCTGTAAGTCAACAGCAAAAAGGAATGAGAAAACTGGACTAGCAGAGACGTGCAGTGTTTCATTTCAACTCTGGCTGCTCCTTCTCTTCTTGGCACATAGCCATCATTTCCTTTCTCCATGATTCCTTTACACATCCCTTCACTTCTTCTGCATCCCAGACTGTTCCTCTTTGAATAACATGTGACACAAAATCTTAAACAAATCTCAGTGCCTGTGATATGCACCAGAGTGTAGGCACCTCCAACCCACCTGTCCACCATGAAATCCTATGGGAAAAGATTGCCAAGACTTTGCACTTGTATATTGACATTGTATCTGCACAGGAACCCTTTTGTGCTGGCCCTAGCTGCTGTCCTGGCCCTACCAAACAAGGTCACTTAAAACCACCAGGTCTTTGTTTCCATCAATCCAGCAGTGAACAGCTGCATCGCACCCTGATTTGGGTTTGGGACACAATCAGGGTGTAGATCCAGTCTCCAAATTCTGCTCATCACTTCCATTTAGTTAAAGCTGTGCAGAGACAAACCACCCACCCTCCGTGGATGGGTGACATTTATTCACACTGTCCTTCTCATCATCTTCATTACTTTGTGAAGCACTTTCTGAAATCAAGGAGGTTTATTCCTTAAACACCTAACATTTATCTTTTCTTGCTAGCCATCCTCCCAGCACCACCACCATTCCAATTATATTGAAATCTGATCAAAAGGAACACAAAATTTTTTAGAGCATAACAGGAATGAAGCAATGAGAAATTACAGTACCTCAGTTTTTAAGGAGAGTCCACTGTTAAAGAATATAGCTGAAACGGCAATGTAAGTTATGGTGATTTCTGGTTTCAAGGGTCCTAAAAAATACGGACATAGAGAACAAAATTAACTACAGTCAAAGGGATAATGATGTGCATCTACTATATCAGAGTAAATGAGAATACTTAAAAAATACCTGGAGAAAGTCTAATCAGTAAAGTCTCTAATAAAAAGAATGGCATTTCTATCAAGCTACAGAAAGCATGCTATTCATTTTTAAATAAAAGTAAACCAGTGAGTGCAGAGTGAGTTATGTCATCATATAAATTTGACTTCCATGATTAAAGGCCACTGGGCACTCACAGGTAAACTCTGTAAATTTGAAAATGGGGAGTCTTTCACAGTTCTGCCATAAGACTATCCCTACAGCATCAGGAAACTCAAACCATACACTCAAATAAAAATACTAGCTGGTACCTTCACAGGGCCATTGACACCCCTCACACAGCTACCTCTCACTTCTTTCTCTACAACACACACACCTGTCTGGCTGCCCGCACTGAAGAACCCAAATCACACCTTGCAATGACTTCCTCGGGGCAATACAATTCTGTGTTATGCCCCTCACAACAGAAAATGGTTCAAAATGGTTCATTCCAGCCCCACAATAACACATTTCAGACACTGCTGCAGTGAGATCAGCAAGGGCAGATGCCTGCACCACCAAGGGTTCCTCTGTATTAAAGGCTTACATTTGTAAATATTTATATACTTTTTTCAGGGAGATTAAAATATAGTCTTTTTTATGCTCCTATAAAAATGATGAATTCTCTTAATACACTTTGCCTTCAGAGGCCACCAGGCATAAAATGCATGTGCTCATTCTTTCATGAGCATTCAACCAGATATTATGTTAGAAAGAAAATATTAGCAGTCTACTTAGGACCAAAGTAATATCCTCACTCTACAAGTGACCCTAAGTTGTCAGGAGCCAAACTGCAGCAGCAAACAAGCCTTGACTCACCTCTCCAGAAGAGAGGAACCTTTCTGCTCCCTCAGATGAGTGATACATTGATGGTCACACTGGAGTATGGTCAATGCTCCTTAAATCAGAGGGACTTGTTTGTACAAGTCAAATTTGCATCTCAAGTCATTTCAACCCAAATCCTACTCTCAGAGAGAACTCTGCAGACAAGACACTAAAACTGCCTGTGCCAAACACAAAAAAAAAAACCCCAACAAACAAACAACAAAAAAAACAACAAAAAACAAACAAACCCAACCAAGCTACATATATGAAGACTAAGGTAAAAATAAGACAGGAAATGCAAGAGTTACAGTTGCAACAAAGCACATGACTAGTTGCAAAATTATGGCATGTTAACTGAATAGATGGGGGGGAAAAACCCCAAAAGATTATATAAATATACAGCTCTACAGAAAATTATATCTTATAGACACAATTATCTCTTTTTTCTAATCCTTTAGAAGATTAGAGTATCTATGTACATGCACATACAGCAGACAGGCAGTGGGTTAGTCTGGCTAAAATAGGGGTTCCTCCAGGAGTCAGTTTTTTCTGGTTTATGATTTTTCACTGGGCTACCTGAACTCCTCCTCCCAGGAGAAGCCTCTACTACCAGAGCAACCACTTACTCAAGGAGCACAGGGAACTCCGGTCACAACAGAAAAATTCTTTTCACAAAGGAACTAAATGGGCTCATTTATCAAATAGGAAAACACATAAAAATGGCTTGGCTTATGTCATGAAGGTGACAACAACACAAATCTTTGTTATTTATGGCATAATCTTCCCCGGGTGTGGATGCTGGACCATCCATACCATTCACTAAGGCCCTGCAAATTACCATGCATGGCTTTGTCAGCTGGAAGATGACAAACTAAGGTTTTTTCATGTGTTGATACATCCCACTCCTCACCTCTTTCTGCTTTTAAAAAGAAATATTTTTCTTCCTCAGAGCACTGAGATCCCATAGTTTCAGAGGAGGGGATACTATTATGGGGAACATGTGCTCGCTACTTTCCATCAATGCTTCCAAGATTTTTCCCAGGAACAATACTGTGTCAAAGCTTGCCATCTCTTTGCAGCAGGATAATTTAATGAAGTGCTCCATCATTGTGCTCCCATGCAGGAAGTGAGCAGGGGAAAAATTATCTGCTATTCTAGTTAAAAGGATCTCCCACATGGCTGCTAACAATTAGCACAGCACTTAAAGCAGAAAGGGACAAAACACCCGACACTATCAAGTCATCTCTAAAGTCTGCAGAAAACACAGCACGGATCCTGCAAGAAGCTCCTCGTGGGTTCTATTCACCTATGCAGAACAGCACACAGATGTTAGAAGGGATCCTTGCACAGCAGGAATTTGCCTACCCTGAACTCCATGAAGTACCGGAGCCTTAGTTGCCACAGCATGTGTTCAGAGCCAATTTTTTTTTAATCACTTCCTTTTTTTCCCAGAACCTAAGAGGTGGGAAAAGTTTGGCTCCTCAGTGAGAAGCTGTCTATCCTCAAACTTCAGCTCTGTTAAGAAGAAAAAAAAATTAAAAAAAAACAACCCCTATGCCTATTAAAGCCCAGATAGATTCTTCCTCCTCTCACGTAACAGGGAACTGATAGAGGAATTCTACTGAAGTGTTCTACGTCCCTTTTCTTAAGCCATCAGGGAACAATTAGGAAGAAGAAATACAAAATTTAATTTGCTCTTGAAATCCGTGAACATCTGGAGCCGAAGTTCCAATGGAAACTAACCAGGAGACACCTCCAGCGTTTATACTTGAAGACACATTGTTTAGGTTTAAATAGCAGTGGATATTTCATCAGCCCTTGTTCCGGGAAACATACAAGCCCTCCCTGCTTACCAAAAGACAGATTTGCTTTGCCCCCTGTACGCATTTTTTACACCACCACTTTCCACAGGGTCAGTTTCCCTGGTTTCCCCCACCTTTCATGAGTGAACAACAACGAGACCAAAAAAAATCAGAAACTTTAAAATACAAGTGTTCTAACTAGAAAGTAAAAGAAAAGGTCTGGCTGAAACACAGCACATGAGAGTTTACCACAATACACCTTCAGCTACACCTCCGGGGAAGCCCCCAGACGGCAGAAATCCACAGCCTGAGCTGCCAGGACTTCATGCCCACAGCTCTGGAAGTTATGGCTTAGTTGAACAGGAGCGCGTTCAGCTTCCATCACTCCTGATCCCCAAAGAGCAGGACACTCCTCCAGCCACCGGTACAGCGCCGAGCAAAGACACGGGAACACGCCCGGGGGCAACTCCCGGGTTCCTGAGGAGCACTGGCTGGAGCAGGGAAGAAGAGGAGCCGATGGAGGGCAGGGAGCCCGCACGGGCGGGACGGGGCGCGGGGGCAGCGCGGCCGCCGGGAGTTGGCAAAGTCCCGGGGGCTCCCGGTGCCCCCGCCGGGCTCTCGGGGCACAGCGCCCGCACTCACCGCCTTTGACGCCGACGCCGGGCTCCAGCCGCGCCACAGCGATGACCAGCACGATGCCGAGGATGAACCACTCCTTCC
>VZSE01000391.1:1382367-1406682 GCA_013398275.1 Promerops cafer
GCGGGATCCGGGATCGCCCCGTGAGGGCGGGTGCGGGCAGGGGCTGGCAGGGCAGACACCGGCAGCTGCGCCCCCCGCAGCCCCGGGCGCGGGAGCGAGGAGCGCCGGGTGGGCGGGGGCCGCCGCCGCGTCACGCACCTGTTACCTGTGTGTGCTCACGCCCGCCCGTCCCGGCGCTGCGCCGCCGCCAGGGACACGTGGATCGGGATCGCCCTGGAGTTGCCATTGAGCCTCTGCCCGTCCGTTCTGGGCAGACCCAAAGGCACCAGTTCAGCCCCTGTCGCGACATGCCGACAGCATCGCCCGAGCCGGGCCAGCCACTTCGCAGCGGCGGGCGAGTCCCTGGTTCACCTCAGTGCTAAAACCACTTCCATTAAAACAGTGTCGTAAAACCTCATCCTGGTCCTCCACCCGGGCTTTCCATTCCCTATTCCCCTCTTGTGGCGCTTCCCCGATGGATTCATCGTCCTGCCTGGCCGCGGCCACGCCGCTCCGAGTCCATTAGCAGGGAAGTGACAAAGCAGGAGACGCTCTGTCTTCCAGCGGCTCCCACCGGTGCTGCCGCGGCCGCCCCGTCCCGCCGGGCTCTCCCACGCACGGCAAGCTCTGCTGCGCGATTCCTGAACATTTTGGGGAAGTTTCATCCTGCACAGCCTCTGCCGATGTATTCAAGCTTCAAGGAATAGCCCTGCCACGGGCTTTTTGCTACCAAGGAAAGAAATGCTTACAGCTGAAAGCGCAGCTGATGTCCAAGATGTGTATATCCCTGCGTGTCCTGGGAGGCTCACTTGTGTAAACAGGGATGCCTCAGAGCCGAAATGTTTGGATATGGGAGGGAACGTGCCTTCTCCCACCCGCAAGCGGATCCAAACTGCACGGTTTAAAATGATTGTACATTTCACTGCTTTGCTGAAGTTCACTGGAGTACATGTTGATCCTTGCTCCCTTCTCAGGAGAGAGAGAGAGATTGCAAAACCTCACTGCACTTGCCCTGTGCAGCCACTGCGGGCTGGCTGTTTTGGGAGAAAATAAATGCATAACGTGTTCATCTAGAGCAAGCTGTGATTATAACGAGTGTAGGATTTGATTACTTGGAGGATTTGATTGCTGCACAGGAGAGATAAATCAGATGATGATGTACAGTTAATGTTTATCATATAAACTATATTAAATCTCTCTGTGGATACTCACTCACAGGTGGCCCTAGTTCCAGGACATCTGCACCGTTCATGGATCAGAGCATGCACATCTTTTCCTGTGTGGCTCTGAAAGCACACCAGCAAGGGCACAGGCCCTCTGATCTGAACACAGCAGGAGACCAGGCAGATGTCCATGGTTTACCAGGTGGTTTTCTTGTGAATTTGTACACAGCCCTGGAGCTCCTAACAGAGAGGGGAAGGAGACTTTTCACCCTGTTCATAGTGGTTCCAGCCAGGCTGATGAGTTGCAAGATGCAGAAGCCTCACACTGCTCCAGCAGAGCTAGAAGGCAGGAGCAGATTCAGCATAATTCAGGAAAAAATATAATAATAAGTAATCTGTTTAAGTCAAAAGTTAAACACTTAGAAGTCAGAAGCAGCTGAATTTCAGTGAATGAAAATGCTGCAGTATCAATTCCTCCAGAAGCTGCAGAGGGATGCAAAGAAGGGGTAGGTAAGGAGGATGCTCAGTCTGACAATAAAATTCGATCATGCAATAGAGACAGCAGTCTCACCCTGCTTTTGCATCATACTTTTTACATGGTAGTAATCCTGCCCCTCACTCTTTGCAGGTGAATACTAATAATGCATTTCTAATCTTGCTCAGTGTTCAAGTTAATTCCAATTAATTTTGCCAACAAGTTTCAGATATTTGCACACAGCAGATTTAATTGGCAAAAGTAAGAAACTGCGGGTTCAGTCCTAGGCTCTAGAAGGTGCTTCTCAATTTCTCCTCCAAAGGGTCACTTCCTGTGCACAGTCCCAAGCCTGTTTCTCCTTCTCTAAAGAAGGACAAGATATCTCACTGGGTATTACATTTAGAACAGTTAAGAAATACAAATACTAAAAACCACAAATAAACAAACGAGAAAAGCCCCCAAAACCAAATGGTTATCAGATATAACAGAACTTCTGTCTACACTCAACATAAAAAGATAAGCTCTAATGAGGCTCTCTTGCTTTGAGTGGACACTTTGCCTTTAATTTTTTTCCAAGAGATCTGAATTTTGTAATAAACATCTTTTGCCATCTGAGTTACAAAATACCCAGGTTCACAGGCTCTCTTCTTCTGTAATCTTTAAAATCATATGCAGATATTCTAAGCTGTGTGTTGAAAGACTTGTACAAAGACATGTAGCTGGTTTTTTTTCAGCTGTCCTGCTATGACTGTGGTAAGCATATATGTCTCTTAGATTAAATAGGTGAAACTGTTCCTTCTTTTAAATAAGAGAGGACTCTGTAAGCCCTGCCATGTCCCACCAGAGTGGTGCAGAAGGGAAGAAAACACTATATGGGAATTTTATAGTTGGTAGGACACACACACATCCTAAAATCTGTCTGCAAGACAGCATCACTGTTGCTATCAGGGAATTTATCATCCATGTGGAGGCATTTGGTCCCTATTAGAGAGGGACAATCCAGTGTCTGTCGTGTCATCCAAAATTGTCTCCTGCAACATTTCACATGCCTCTTCATGTTCTTCTACAGATAATACATGTATTCTAATTTAACACCAGGACTCAAACAGATCTGGAATGGTTTTGGCACATGTGTATGTTTATTCTCTTTTACATTGTACAAAAACATTTTGGGGTATATTTAGCTGTGGCTTAAACATAGTACAGGAACAAGAATTTAGCTTCTCTCTGATTTCATGTGACCAAATTTTCATTTTTGTTCAACTGCAAATATACCTCAGGGCTTCCAGATGCTTTCCTGCCTCCAAAGCCCCTTGTGCTTCCTTCTGCATAATACAGAAGCTCTGTGACACGTGTAGCTACGTGGCACCAGGTCTTTGTTGCTCACAGGTAGCCTGCTAAAACCAACAGGACTGTTTGTGTGAGCAGGGACTGGTTTTCATGTCTGCAAACATGCAGGAGTGGACTGGAGATTTCTGGGCTTCACATTTTGAACCACCACTCTTGTGTGGTTTGAGCCTATTCCTTTCGTGTGCCCAGTCTCTGATCTGCACCACAGACCTCTCTGCCTGAAAACTGCACAGTTATTTCAGGGAATGTGCAAGGATTTTCATGCTCCTGAGTAGCAGATGTCATCTGATTATGCCTTTAGACAGGAGCAATTTTAATATAAAGGAGAGGGGATCACCAGATAAAGGGAGCTTAAACGAGAGGAAGAGATAGTATTAAATAATTTAGCTTGAAAAGAACAAAGATATTCAGAATGAACAAGATAAAGAGAGGTGTTAATTATAAATAGGAAAGTTGAGGAGAAAAAGTGGAAATATATGGGAGGCGGTTTACAACACATTTATATTTCTCACAAGCGCTTAGTGGCATGATCTCAGATTTTCTCAGAGAAAATTGAGGAGATTGCTGTACTGATCCCATTAGCTGGATTTCCTCCTGGAAGAGGAATTTACAAGTCTTTATTGTGTCTTGGCCTAGGTGCTTATACTGCTTTAGGCATCTGCAAGAGATCTTTTGGTTCTTGCTATGGAATATTATTGAATACCTATAAACCCTTAAGTATTGACAGCTCCAGGACTTACTACTCTTAGCATAATGCAGTAGCAGGAATTATGTCCAAGTTCAATTTAGAACAGCACTTAATGGGACTTAAACACACATATAAGTATGCTTTTCTAAACAGAAGCTATGAGATGACAAAAGGTTTTGTGAATCTTTGGGTTTATTATAATTCTATTATTTTTTTTTCCCCAGAGACCATAAATGCAGAGTACTTTTTTTGTTTTTAACTTGTAATAAAAGGTTCTCTTACATACTTAGTTATTCAACAAATAAGCAATATTTCTTTTACTTAAGAGCTTGGTGTGAAATTTTCATGAGATAATCTCAGGCATAAGGAAGATAATCTAAAAGACAACAAGTGGGGGTTTTGCTGATCCCTTTCCTAGGACGTGCTTGTTCTTACCAGAAACAGAACCTGGTTTACTGATGCTCCACTCACAATATTCTCTTGACTTCTCCTCCTAGACTACCAAGAGACCATATAAATTTAGAGAAATTTTCACGTTTAGCACTTTTTCACAGAAATACGGTTTCCCAGTAGGCAGCAAAGCTATAATGTATTCAGAAGGTTGCATTAAAAAAAATTAAAAAGGAAAAGAAAAGCTATTGGCATAATAAAGCTGTGCTCTTGATACAAATTATGTATCAAGAGCACAGCTTTATTATGCCAATATAAAATTAAAATTATTGCTTCTTCAACTGCAATTCAAAAACACAAGACTAAAAAATTATTTTTTAAAACCATGAAAAGCTGTACATATTTAAACCTGAAAAATGAAAACAAGAACAGGAAATAGCTTCCCTGGATAATTTCACAATGAACAACTGGATTTAACCTATTATCTAAAAGACTTCAAAAATAACAGGGGGGTACCTTCATATCTTTTTCTCTTTATGCTTACAAAAATAACCTTCTAATATTATAATAATCATACCAAAATACCTACAACATGAGAATTTTCACTGCAAAAGTCTGTGCTGCATTTTTACAGGAGAGAAGCAGGTGATTTATTCCTGGGTGTGGATGCACAGATGCAAAAGTTTTACAATGCTTTTAGGGTAACTAACCACTCCTAATGGGAAGAGTATGTAAATCACAGAAAGCAGAAAGAGGAGAGCAGTCACCCCAGCCCCTCGAGCGCTGAAATCAGGAACCTGTCACAAAGGTCGAGTTTGGAAGGAGCAGCCATCAGAGAAATCAGCTGCTAGAAGTTTCTAGGAGGTTTGTCTTAAGGTTGGTGAAAGCTGGCTTTTAGGAGCTTCAGCTTTATCTTCTAGAATGTCCAGGAGGAAGGACAGCCCATGCTCCAAATTTTGTATTCTCTTAGCTAGAAAGAAGGTAGAGCCTCATTTCTCTTGCTTCTGTCCCATTTGATTTTAATATTACCAAAGAGTTTAAAGATTCAAAGAAACAGGGCCAATTCACCAGCTTCCCTGAGGGAGAATGCCAGAGAAGGCTTTACACTTCCTGAGGTTTGTCAGTTTGACTTCATCTTAACAATGGCACCTGTTGTTACACCTCTTGGATCTTTGCAGGCCAGTGCTGTGTCCCGTCCTCACCGCAGGCCGGGACCCAGCGCTCCATCAGTCTGGAGAAAAGCAAAGTACATTCCACAGGAAACTCACAGCCACGTAACTTGACAGTGCCATCATTTACCTCCACTGAAGTAAATTCCACACTCTTTGCAAATATATTCATTTGATCCCAGCCTGTCTGGCCTTGATTTAAAATGGACTAGGAAGTGATGTCACAGGAACACTGAGTGCTTCCAAATGCTGCATGTGTCAGTCCTGAAAGGAAGTAAACCAATCCTCCTAGAGAGGCATGAGAGCACATTAATAGATGAGGTCTGATATGTCTGATGTTGATCAGGTTCACATTTAAGTGAAAAAATGTCAAATGATAAAGCAGGTGCAGAAGAAAAAAAAAAAATGGGGCCAGGAGGGGAGATAAGCTATGGGGAAATGTGCTAAATAATTAGGAAAAGTATAAGCGGAGAGGAAGAAATCCTTTAAAAGCTAACAACAAATCAGATATATCTGTCAATACATAAAAAATGAAGTTGCTGACAACTATTCATCCCACAATCTGCAGCATTAATAAGTTATGAAGTATTAAAAAACTGGGACGCTTTGTGCCTAAAACAGTATCCATGAGGACAAGGGAATAAAGCTGAACTAAAACAAAGGACATGATTGTGTTTTGCTGGCAAATAATGACATAAATGAAAAACAAAACCATGGAAACAAACACAACCCCTCCAACCATCAAATAGGAGGAAAACATGACTGCCTCGGTTCTTTGGCAGTTAATCAGATACAAATCATGAAGTCAGCACTATCTGACAGAAGTTTTGGATGCAGTTGTTATTCCAGAAGTGTTCAGCCCAAACTGCCTATTTAAACAATGAGAAGGAGATGGCAGGGGAGTGGAGGATTAAACTGACACTGAGGTAGGAGCTTTGAGATCCAAACTATCCCAAGGTAAACGGCACCATGAGGGACAGAACATGAAGGGAAAGCCATTTCTATCCAAGCCTCCTGTCCTACTGCTCTCCTTTCACTGTGAATTCATTTCCCTTACTGCTGCCTCACTAACCAGGAGGCAAGACTTTTGCTCCTTTGTCACATCCAGGGCTCAAATATCCCCCACTTGCTTTTTTTGGCACAGCAAACACAGCTGCTAAACCCTCTCTTCCTCCCCTCTCTCACGTTCAGCATCTGCCCCACACCTGCACCAGGACATTACTGAATAGGTCGACTCCTGGGACACTGCCTTCTCATTCCTGTTCCCAGGGAAAGCAGAGAGTTATTCTTTTGTCAAATTGAAATATTCCTACAACTTAATCAGGGCTTGACAAAGACTTCCCAAGCAGCACTGTGCCCTGCCTGACATCTATCAAGCTTATGCCACACAAGTCATCTCATCCTTGGGCTATTTTGTATTGTTCATTTCACAGGTCTCATCCAATCTCTCCCATTCCCTTCCATGTAAGCGGCTTTAATGCCACAGCCTTGAGCTGCAGTAAGTGAGGGAAGGAACTAATTTATTTTTTTTAGTAGGTACAAGTCAGTCATCAAGCACAGTAGGGAAGTTAGAGCAGAGATGGGGAAGGATCATGTGGCTGGGGTTTTTTTTCAGCAGAACCTAAAGAGGCTGTATTAGGTAGGGCCTTGTATTTCCTTTAGAGGATGTGCATTAAGCAGAGCTCTACCCTGATCCCTTTAGGAAGTGGGAGAGCTACGATGGTGCCTTTTCC
Organism: Promerops cafer; assembly: GCA_013398275.1. NCBI lineage: Eukaryota > Metazoa > Chordata > Aves > Passeriformes > Nectariniidae > Promerops > Promerops cafer. The sequence goes on from VZSE01000391.1 coordinate 1,389,315, forward strand.
CTGAGAGCATTTCTAAGCTTTCCTCACAGGAAGCTTTCCTTGTGGTGCATTCTTAAGTAGATCAAATGTAAAGGAAAATCCCAATTCAGAATTAATTGGCATACATTTTTTCAGGAGCTGGAGGGATTTTGAATTTCTTCCTTCTAGATGAACTTAACAACACTCCTGCATTTGATGTTGTACCTGCCTGTGGAAGGAGGCAATCACAAGACCTGCAGCAAGGCACATCATCCTGATTTTACCTCTCTGCCCTGTCACTCAGAGGGTGCCCAGTGTGGTGCCCATAGCCCATATTTCACTGCAGCTCGTTCTTGAAGTCTTTGCTTCTGTAGGAGCTATTCTCACTCTGGAGACAGTGGCACAGAAAGCAAGTTATGTTTGGAATTAACCATTTCCAGCAGCCCTGCACAGCCAGAATCAGCAGCTGAAGCAGATGCTTGGTGGGGAAATAAGACTCCTTTTTTAAAGGGGTCCAGAGTAACAGTTGGCTTAAAATTTCGTAGTACCTTTAGCTCCAGGATCATGCACACCATGTGCTTGCCTTCTGTTATTTTGTGAAACAAAGCAGAGGTGTTTCTACCATGACAGACCACTGTGCCCTTTAGTCATGCTCCTGCTCTGGGAAAATGGCTTTCCTCTAAACATGCCCAACCCACTGGCCCATCCAGTACTGCCTAAGCAGCACTGCTCTCCATGCAGACAGGTATTCCCTGTTCACCTCCAGTCCAGCAGCTCTCTGGGTGCACAGCAAGCTCCATCTGAGCCACGCAGTAATAATCATTGCTTATATACAAGATCCCTTGTGTACTGTATATTAATGTCTGGCTGGTAATTTAATGGCACCTCTAGGCATAAACAAAAGTTTATTAAAACAGTAAGTAAAATGTTCCCGAAGACTGGCCTGCATTTTTAATTTTCTATTCAGCGTTCCGAAGTACAGAGCCAGCCTTCTTATGCAAAAGGAAAGCTGCAGAGTTAACACCAAGTCACTCTGCAAAAGTCAGACATAGCAATAGGATGCCTCATTTATTCTCACAAGCCCCTTTTTTTCTGGTCATCTTTAGCAATGACAGCCATACAGAAATTTGAATTATTAGGAAATGCGTACAACTCCAGAAAGCAGCAGTATATTGATTACTACTCATTTTACATGTCATTTCTCAGCTAGGAAGACACACAGCAGCTAAAACCTTAAATCCCCATCAGTAGTTAGCAGTGCCCACCATAGTTAAGACTGAGTCATGCTCTGAACCTTGAGCACATAAAAGTAACACCATTCCTCCCCCATGCTTTTTCATTCACCAGATGCTTTTTAACAAATGACTTAGTGCTCTAAAACCACCAGGTTTCTTTTCTCATAACCTAATTTCTTGAGCTCAGTAAAATGTATATGTGCTTGCCAATACATATGTTATTATACATTTACAGTGGGCAAGTAGGTGGACACATTTTTTAGACAACATTTAAGCAGAAACTTGAACTGATTTTCACATTTTAGATTAATGTTATGGAGACATGAAAAATTCCAGTAAAAATTTTTTCCATTGAGAAAATTCACTGTGGAGATGCTGGAGTGAGCAGCTGTGCTTTTAGCAAGTCTCCTTTCAAATCCCAGCCACACTTCCAGACTGCAGTGACAGTCCCCCTCCACTGTAATTTAGTGTACACCAAGGACCAGGAAGCATTTCTCAGCTCCCAGGGTACATCACCACCTCTCTCCACAATGAACACAACCCCGTGGTGCTCAGCTGGCCTCTTGGTTTCTGCAGAAAGACAACAGGAGCATTCAGACTGAGCAGAAGGTGCAAACACCTGCTCCAACAGGTCCCATTGACCTGAGCACAGGACTTTGGGAGCCTGGAGAAAATACAGCTGTTCCCAGCTCTTTGCTTGGAGCCTCAAAACTTTTGTCATAACCTAGAATATTCATCCACTTGCCACCCTCTACAGCTACCTGAAAGGGGGTTGTAGCCAGGTGGGAGTCAATCTCATCTCCCAAGTGACAAGAGGAAATGGCCTCAGGTTGTGTCAGGGGAAGCTGAGATTGGATATTAGGAAAAATTTCTTCACCAAAAGTGTTGTCAAGCACTGGAACAGGCTGCCCAGGGAAGTGGTGGAGTCACCATCCCTGAAGGTATTTAAAAGACATGTAGAAGTGGCACTTAGGGGCATGGTTTAGTGGTGGGCTTGGCAGTGCTGGGGGAACAGTTGGACTGGAAGATCTTAGAGGTCTTTTCCAACCCAAATGATACTGTGATCAAGGAACTCAAGCAGCTGAGAAGTCACAAACAGCACCAGCAAGAATTATCAAGGAGGAGAAAGACTACAACTATCATGGAAAAAAATGCCCAGAATAAATCCTTTAATGCCTGTACAGAATAAAAACTTATTCTGTAAAAAATAAAAGCATTCATTGTGCATCAACTGTTTATTTTATGCAGCATTCATCATCTTTTTAATTTTTAGAACCTGTTTTTGTTATATTTAAGAGACAATCTAATATAAACAGGTTTGTTATTGACCTGTTTGTTAGCCTGCAGAGTCTGGTGTCCTATATTTATAGCAACATGATTTTAGCTTTTTAAAAAAAACCACAGACCCTTGTTCAGGATTAGATATTAAAGCTTTGAGCATTCATCAGTAAGCACAGGACTCCCCAAGTCTTGCACAGAAATCTCAGGGATTTTTTTGGTCTATCAATATTTTGTGGCACTACTCACATGAGAAAAAGCAAAAGATAAGGGTCAGGCAACAATGCCAGTGTAAGTGTGATGTGCACTTTGTGGTATTTCTCATTTTCAGTTATAACATCAGGGCTGATATGTTATCTGTCATAAAATGCTGCCGCAAAATATTCAGACATAATGGACTAGATATGCAAACAAGAGCTTGCATGATCTGGCCCAGAACTTAAAATTAGGCAAATTAACACTGCCTTTGCAGCCTTCAGACTCAACCTGGCAGTAAGTCCCTGAAATCCTCACGGAGGTCAAGAGGTCTTCCACATGGGATGGCAATTCTTATTCAAACCATTCCCTCATATAAGACATTCAGTGTAAGTATTTTCTGTGTCTTTTCTTCTAGAGAAGAGTGTTTAGGATCCTCACCATTAAAGGCGAGAATTCATTCCCATTTTAGCATTTTTAAATCTCCACAGTTGTGATTCAATCAATTCTTAATATTGTGCTGTCTATGCAAGGTCCACCTTTTATCTCCCCTGCAGAGCAGCTGTGAAGACACAAGAGCTGAAATTTTAGTCCCAGTTCAACAGAGGATTCACACACATATTTCAGATGCTGCAGCTGGTGAAGAGGCTGATTTACTTAAATGCTCTGCTGAGTTAGAGACCTGTGACCTTATATTATATGCAACTTTAAATTGAGCTAATGGCAGTCATAGATATATGCACTGACATAAACCACTGGCTTTTTCATTCCAGGAACAGAAGGGAAAAAGGAAAATGTTGGTCAGAGTCTGGAAGCTTTGCATATTCATACTTTTCACAGTTGTTAAGTGTTTGAAAATTCAGGTAATGAGCATACAATACTCAGGCTGCCTTTGTATTGCTTGGGGGTTTGCCATTCTAGTAATATCTCTACAGAAACCCTTCCATCAAGACAGGGCTTTTTTGCCCTCAAATTGAATTAGCACTTGTACATTGAAGTTTTCAACATCACCCATAAGATTTTTCAACTTGTCAAAAGAATCTGCATGGTCTCTAACCATGAATAAAAATGATTTCAGATATCATCTTTATTTCAAGTTTTATTTCCTGGGATTAATCTAATTGATTGTGCTGGTGGCTTGTTGAACAGCTGCTGAAATAAACAGACTATTTGTATTTCTTTGTAAACATATGGGTACCTGGTTTAATTAAAGTTCATACCAGTGTTGAGGGGGAAAACATCCAACAATAACAAAAAAATACCCTGTTTTCCAAACTGACACCATACACCTGAAATTGCAAGAACTCTCTTAATTTTCCTCTTGCTGATTTTAATAAATCTTTTATCACATAGACAAAAAATAAAGTTTAGTAGACTATATATAACCTCATTTTTTAAATATATATCCATATGCTCACACAAGGCATGCATAGTTTTCACCTCTATAAATAGGAAGAACCCCATAAACCTTTACTTCAACATAATTCTCATTTTTCTGCTTAGCAGACCTAACTTTGTTTTGCATCTTTGATTACAATCCTGTTAACCCTTTTTATGACTTCATAACAGACCAGGGTCTAAATCAAAGACTGTAGGTAAAATACAGTGAAATGCACACCCCTTTGGCTTTAACACGTTTTTGCTTTCCCCAGGTATCTCTAGTGAAGAAAATAGCATTGCCAGTAGGAAATAAAATGAATAAATAGTTCCAAATAATTCCTCTTAAAACTCTTTAAAAATTATTTAGTTTCTCTAAGATCCTTAGGCATCTTGATTTCCTTAGCTATTCTCATACACATAATCAAAAAATTATGGGCTGGCAAGGAGATAATAAAAGCATAAGTAGGTGGAGCCTCTAGCACCAGGGTGGAATTGGGCATAAAGAATTGCCTCTGTAATAAGATGCTGGCAAATAACAGGTACTTGCAGGATCAGTTATTAATAGCCTTTTTATGCATAGATAAGCACCACTCTTAGCAGCGTGCATGTGCACAAATGAAATATTAATGAGCAGCACGCAGTTGTGTCCAAACAGAAGGAAAGCTGCAAAGATAAGACTTAGAATCATAGAATCACTAAATTATTTAGATTGGAAAATACCTTTAGGATCGAGTCCAACCATTAACCCAGCACTGCCAGGTGCATCACTAGAACATGTCCCTAAGTGTTGCATTTACACATCTTTTAAATACCTCCAGGGATGGTGACTCTACCACTACCCTGGGCAGCCTGATCCAATGCCTGACAACACTTTTGGAGAAGAAATTTTCCCTAATATCCAACTTAAACCTCTCCTGGTGCAACCTGAAGCCATTTTCTCTGGTCCAATCACTTGTTACCTGGGAGAAGAGACTGACCCCTATTCTGCTACAACCTTCTTTCAGGAAGTGTAAAGAGTGGTAAGGTCTCCCATGAGCCTCCTTTTCTCCGAATTTATTGCTAAACAGCTAAAAATTTCAGAAAGACAGCAAAGACTTCAGAAGAGGCACGACGAAGCTATGGTTGCTGAAAGAAGTCATTCATTTAATGGCAAAAGTAAGCTATTCCCATTTTCTCAGATCAGTATATAATTTGGGGGGCTGTCTGTCTTGGGATAGCCTATTTTTACCCTGAACGAAGGAACATAAAAATTCTAATCAGTTTTCAAATCTCAGGAGTCCAAAGAGAATTTGCATATCTGCATAAAGAAGGACCTGGCACAGAAGAATAAAACAGGAATCTTTTGGATTACACAAACTCAGGTGGGATGCTGCTGTGGTCAGTTCCCCAACAGGATTTAGCACAGTTGGTAAGACCTACCTTCTTTCAACCCCTCCTCTGGAATGATGCCAGCTGTAATTATACATTATAATGAGCCAGAATCTTGAATTCACAGCAGAGCAGTGAAGTTGTTTCTTCTCACCTTCAGTAATGTATTTCTGCCCTCCTTCTTCATCTTTGCTGCGTTGTTTTGTAGTTTATGTCAAACAAGTCTCATTCTTCTCATTACAGACAAAAATCTCTGCTTGTTGAAGTGCTGAGAGAGCTAATTCTTGTTGTTCTCACTTGTTACAGAAAACCTCCTGCCAAAGGAACCGTTTGGCTTAAAATATTGTAAACAACCTCTCCTCCTTTACCCGCCACCACAGCTTGCTTTTAAGAAGTCTGTTTTCATAAACAGTACGTCTTGTCTGCTCAAAACAGCATAACTGGGAGTTGCCATATCAAATACATTTATAGAAGATGGCAGCAAAGGAATACCTTGACAGACTAATGATGACCTCCTGCAAGTCAGGCACTTAAAAGGCTCATTTCCCTGGTTAGCATATTAAAAAGTAATGGCTGAGTGGCACTGCTTCCACTCACTTGTCAAGGGTAATACCTGCCCTGTGGGCTACTGTGGAAATAACACCCAAACTCACCATAGAGGTGGCTACCAAATAAGTGAGTCTGACGGGGGGATATGAAATACACAAGTTAATGTCAGCTTCCAGCAGACAGCAGAAAAGACTGAAGCTAGACCAAAAAATACAGATGTGCTTTTTCCATCGCACACTTTGCCTTGGTAATGGCCATGGATTTCTATAGCATTTCTTCCTGGTGAAATGCAGGGTGGGAAGGATGAGCTTTGTTAAGGAGAAAAGCTGTCTTTGTACCTACCTGAGTGTGTTGCCTGGTGCCTAAGTGCCAGTCTCTTAACATACAAATGCACACAAGCAATTAAAAAAACTAACTGTAATTGTTATTTAAACAGGTCTGTGTAATTCCTGAAGCAAGTAGAAGGGGCAGAAAAATGCCTCATGCCCACAACTCTGAAATTCACTGACCTGTGGTCTTGCACTTAGATTATCACCACTAAGCCCAAACATTTGAACTGGAGGTAAAAATGAAGTTCACGCTTGGAATCTGATTTATTCTTCCAGACTTCAAAGCTGGACAGAAAGCCTTGGTAGAAAAGGTGAAGAGTGAAATCTTGATTCTATGCAGGTTAATAGAGGAGATACTCTTGACAACTGAAGTTAACCCTGGATTTAATTTCCAAATTCAGAGTCCTGACCTCATGGAAGTCCCATTAGCACTTCTGAAAGTATCAGAGACCAACACACTTCTGCTAAAATAACCTCTGCATCTGAGTGCAGGGGTTGCTCACAGGCATCCCACACATACCAGCAGGTGCTGGGTGATGTTGAGTGAATTAAATTAATTCTGCCTTGGACAAAACTCATGCTAAAGCCCACTGAGCTCCTCCAGGTAGGAGTGAGCAAAGCCACAAGCAAGGAGGTGGGGCTGTTCCCCAGAGATCAGGATTAGTGTTTGAAAATGGGAGAACAGAAGGAATTGCCCTAAAAAGCAAATTGTTTTTCCACATAAGCAGGAAAAAAAAAAAAAACAAAACAACAGAATAAACAGCAAACTTGAACCAACTGGAATGATGCTAAACCAAGCTATGATTAACCACTGTTGGGCTTGGTACGTAAGACACTTGCAATACCATCAGCTTCCAGATAGGTATTTTTTATTAGGCTTTGTGCTAATTGGTTACTAATAAGAGGAAAGTTTTTGTCACCTTTGGGTGAGCTACGTGGGTATCACAGAATCATAGAATGGTTTGAGTTGGAAGGCAGCCCTGAAGGTCATCTGGTTCCACCACCGCTGCCGTGGGCAGGGATGTGTATGGCAGGATGTGTCCTAGAGGCTGTGCATTTGTGTTCCCCCCCAGCCCGCCTTGCCCACCCACTGGAGGGTTTTGGGAATTTCCCACCTTTGTTTTCTATTTTATCTGCTGTATTCCCCTCCACCTCCTGAAGCTGCACTGGGTTACTATTTATTCATCACTTTGCTTTATTAAGATGCAGTTCAGGTTTTCACCTACGTTGTGTGTTTTGCAACCATGAAATAAGGATCTAAAAATTCAAAAGACACAAGAGTGTAAAGAACCTTTCAGACACCTTCTGCTTTCTGAAGAAGCCTCAGCAGATAGAGCAGTTCAGCAGTGCAGAGCTGTTACCTATGACCTAAAATAGCTTCTAACGCAGCAAATTATTATAGATATCAACATTGTTATGCTGGAATAAGTGTAGAGCTCTTTCTATATTTTTGTCATGTTCTGATAAAATCCCAGGTCTGACAGGATATCTTGACTAAGAAGTCCACATGAAATATGTTGCTAATTATTTATACACTTCTTCAAAGGTTCAGTGCTGCTACTTGTACTTCTTGCTGCTTTTACCTACCCAGGCCCTAAAGCTGTTTTTCAATCACTGAACTGCAACCCCTTAGAGTAACAAGTTTATAATAGAGGTTCATAAACCTGGCAGTGATTAACAGCACAGGTTAATCAAATGGGTGTAGAACAGGCTTTTCCTCCCTTTTTCTTTAAAGGAAACCAGCCCCAAGTGTTTTTCCCTTTTTGCTACGTGGGAATAAATTTGCAATTAACTTTTACTTCTTGGTGTCGTAGCGGCCTCCGAAGACCCCAGCCAGAACCCAGCACTTGTGCTTCTCAGCATGTAAATGTGCACCAGAGGACAGCAGTCACTGATAACTCAGCACCATCCACAGCTGAGCTCCAGGGGCCAGGGATGGGCTCTGCCAGGACCCACTCCTGCATGGAAAAGTGGCTGCATGCAGCCTCATGCTTATGTGTCACCCTCGTGACTAAAGGTGCTTGATGATTTAAAATAATTAAGAGGAGTTGTCTTCCACTGACATTGGTTGGTCAGCATCTTATGAAAATCAAAATGATCAAGTCCACCTACTGCCAGATCTCCTGTGTTCAATTCACTCCAAGACCAACAGGACATAAGACTCCAGCATGCCCCTCACACAGGGAATTAGTATCTGGTTTCAGTGGTTTGTAATCAGACTCTCACTGAACATGACAGAGTAACAACAGGAAAAATGCCATCCATACCAGGCTGGATGGCAGCTGGGCCTGGGAAGTCTGAACTTCTCAAAACTTGGAGCCAGTAAGAAACTTCAAACAGAAAACAGCTATCAGAGGCTGGTTTCTAAACCTTAAACCCATTGTTTATCAGTCAGTAGCCACAGCATTTTTGTTTAGGATTTTCTGGAGCGTGATCTTGAAATAAATGGGATTAAAATCTTGATTCATTTCCAATTGAGAAAAAAAAAAAAAGGAAATTCCTGGACTGCATTAGCTAAGTGCAAAGATGAAAAAAACTCTTTTGAATTAGCACTGAAATGTATATTTGCTTCACTTCACTAAGTCAGGAGGGTTTTTTCCTTGTGTTAATTGCTTCTAAAAATTGCAGACTCCAACCACCCACAGTCTGGGTGTGTGACAGACCAAGCCTGACCACCCAACTCCTTCTCTCAGGACTCTCCCTCACAGTTATGCAAACCCCAGACTTCCCTTGCTACCAGCTGAGTTTGTGATAACAGAACCACCACGTCAATCCAGAGCAAACTCATCCTCCTGCTTGATAGCTTGCCCTCCTCATGAGGTCCTGGCAGCTCACAGGAGCAGCAAGCACCCCTCACCCCCTGCCTGTGTCCGTGGCCTGCTGGCACCTCTCCCTTCTCCCCAGCTGTCAATGCTCAGGACTGGAGCATCCAGGTGCCATGGTGATACCCTGCTCTCTTACCCTCATCCCAGCCACTCATCAGGATGTATTTTTTTTAGCTCTTGGTTAGATTTCATGTTTCTATTTCATGTTTCTCTCCTCTATTCACTTTGTTTTGGTGATGGGGATGAGATTTTTGTATCAGCAAGTCAGAAGAGTGATTGAGACCTGAGGTAGATGGTAGTAAGCATCAGTCCCCAGTTCTTGGGTGTGCTTTTTCTGTACCTTGGACCACTCCTGAAGGAAGATTTTCCTTCTGCAGAGTCAAAGGTTCACAAAAAGTTTAAAAACCCCACCCCTTACAGCACTAACTTTCACCACACCAGAGGAACAAAAGCCTTCATCCTGAAGAAGCATGGGTTTACTTTATACCCTCTCACACCAAGTACTCTGTCCTCTGCTGCTTTTCCTATGAAACACAGGCCATTCTAAACAACTAAAGTTACCCTCAGAAGGCATCTGCTTCCTTCTCACATCCTGCACTGCTATCACCTGTGATCCCACCATCCTCCACCTGCTTTAAAATGCTGTTCTCACTTTTCATGACAGATTATAAGCAATCAGGAACAGATTTAAAAAAGTTATATGCACATGAGCATAAATTATTGGTAGACTTCAAGCAAGGTCTGAACAGCAAAATTTTAGCAATCTAAAAGACACATAAAGACAAAGTTGCTTCTCTTTCAGATAAAGGCCAAATTTCTCATTTATGGCCTGTGCAAAACTGTTGGGGGTGATATATCTAAAAGGGAATGTCCCCTCTTCCTTGCTCCTAGTTAGACAAACTATCAAAGAGGAGTTGGCAAAGACATCGCAAAACCTGAAATAATTTCTTTGTTAACTTACAGTTGGGGGTAGGTTTTTTTACTACTGGAAAGGTTTCAAAAAATTATGTTACAGCCCCAACCTGAGCAGTGCTATAACCTGAAATCTTAATATTCTGATGGGTGCCAGTATAGGATTTATGGTCCAATTCATACATGCATTTACTAACAAACTAGGGAAGTGCTAACTTACATAGGAATTTCTGCTTGCATAACATAGAGGGATGATGATTTCAAGAGGTAGCTGTGTGCATACACTCAAGGACTGAGTTTTTGTAGTCTCTGGTTCGTCAGCAATTTCTTTAATGGGAAAAATAAACAAAAAAATAACAGGCAAACTTCCCCACCAAAATAAGACTTCAAATTCCACTTAGCAGTTCCTTAGTTTTAGTACTACTAGTACAGCTTGTTCTCCTCTAGGTTCAGCTCAAACTCTGATTTGATAGCTGGTCTTTGATTTGGCAGGAGCTTTGCCCACCAGAAATGCACCAGTCATGCTTTCATCTTTCATTTCCATGGCTTTTGCTCTGCAGATGCCAGTGGCACCTTGAGTCCCTGAGTTCGAGGAAAACCAGCAACTGCTCCTACAGATACAGAGATCTTTTGTTTTCCACCATTTTACATGGAACAGCTCAATTTATGAAAATAATAATAATAAAAAAAAGTTGATTACTGCAATGAAATCTTACAACAGGTAAGAGAGAAATCTTATACCACACAAACCCAAATAGTGAATTGCAGCCTGTTTTGAAGCCAAATGGAACATTGGACTGCCTCTTTAAAACAGATAGTCTTGCCAAAGAGCAGCACATCTCAGCTCTCAGAAGAAAGCTACCCAGCTATTCCCAGGTCTGGCTGAATTTTTAAAGAACACTGAAATGTTTGGAGCACTCACACATGTATTAATTCAGCAAAGATGCTTCCAATTCACTCGTTTTTTCCTGACTTAAAGTGGAATAAATAAAAGCAAAATCTAGTCATGTACCTTTGCTGAATTAATGTTTCTTCCCTCCCTCTTTAACCAGCTTGGCTTCTTTATATACAGATAGTAGTCTTGGTTAGGGTCAAGGCTGACACAGCAGCTCCTTCTGTTGCCTGACCCACTGTCACCACCTCAATGCACATGTAAAATCATTGTCAAAATGTTACCAAAAAGATATATTGTGCAGGTACAGAAGAAAATCTGCTATCCTCTGCAACATCATCCATTTTTATTATGCCACATTATAAATTACATTTTTCATCGTGTATCTTAGGCATGGAAAATAAATGCACTAACCCTCTAAAAATAAGATTCCTCACTAAAACCCTCTATAGAAGATACCAGTCCACAGCACACATTTACAGCTACATCATAAATCTTTGGTAAAAATGGGATTTATAAAAGCTGTGCTGACACAGCTTATCTACAAGATTGTGAAAACGACAGCCATGTGTAGAGAGCTCACCCTGCTAAAACACAGCTGTATGAATATTGAACATCAAACCCCACACAAGTCCTCTGACCTCTGCAGCAGCTCCCAAACCACCCCTGCCTGCCTCCCTTCCCAAGCCAGGCTCCCACCCACAGCTGGAGCACAACTGTGAATCAAATAGAGCAAAACTCCTTTCATCACTTCTTTTCCCTCACTTGCCTGCAGGAAGATATTCTTTCTACCCACCTGTTCTGGGTTTTTTTCACCACCACCTTTTAGTATCTAAAGCAGCTGGGCCTTGCTAATTGATTAACTTCAGTGGCTTTGACCTCCAGGCACGTAACCCTTACTTGGCAGCTTCCTGAACCTTTCTGGTCTTCTGGTCCATTTTTAAGTATTCTGAGCAAAAACCTTCATTCAGACTTGACACGGGCCCTGCAAAATGCTGTGACATGCCAGGAAACCTCCTTCTGGGGACATGGAAGGGCATCAGATGTTAGAGAGGTATGAAGTAAGAACTCAAACACATTTCATTCCAAGATACACCTCTTGCACGATCCCTGCACTAGGTGAGTGCCCACACTCTGCTGGGCACCTGAAGGAGGATTTGCTTTTGGCTCTGGCTGAGGGGAGGAATTTTCCGAATTCCCTACAAACAGGCAGGAGGGCCAGGCACCCAGAAGATGCCAACACCAGGGCACCCAGCCCAACCCCCTGGAAGCACTTCCAGGAGTCACCCTTCCCAGAGCAAACTTTCAGGGCTCCCCAGGGTCACGGGAACACAGATGAGCTCTGGCTGTCGCTGGCCCCCGTGGCCCTAAAGTATCACCAGGACCACGGAGGGAGAAGAGGAGGAAAGGGAAGGGAAGGGCCAGGGGAATCCTGGTCCTGAGCTCACCTCTCCAGCGCCTGGGCTGCCTCGAACTCCCAGGGGGAAAAAAAAAAAAAAACCAGCAAAACAAAATTAAAACAAACCCCCCCAAAAGCCCCAAACTTTCCATTCACTACCACAAACTGCATTTAATTTTCTGATTGCCCCAGCTGTGTTTATATGGATGGGGGAAAGGGGGGGCGGGGCGGCGCATCCCATCCCATCCCATTCCACCCCACCCTCCCCTCCCGACTCTGCCTTGGAAGCCCCCGCGGGACCCCGCCCGACTCCGAGCAGGGCACTCCCGAGTGCATCCCCTCTCACTAAAAGCCATGCACAGCTGTCAGCACTTACAGCAGACAACTTCAAATGGTTGTAAAAGCTTCTTCAGATCCAGCCTCCTCATCGGAAATATGCACGAACATTATTAAAAATTATATCAAGCAAAAAAACCCGGAAACTCTACCCTTAATAAAAAACCTAATTATCCACGCAAAACTAACAAAAAAACAAAAAAAAAATCACAAAAAGACAAAAAACCTCCCCACCATTTTGGCCTAGTTTGGGCTAGAGTGTCTGGACCCAGCAGGAACATTTTCAGAGGCAGGCGAGCGCACTGGGAGCCCAGGTCACTGGGAAGACAGGGATGCTGGGATCTGTTAGGAAGTGTTTCCTTGTCTCATGGGTGTGCAGCAACAAATTCACTTACCCAAGGAAACCTGCTGGCCTAAACAAGGAAAGCAAAATGCATTTTACTCAAGTAAGTTCAGCATGTCAGGGCATCTACCAGGCAACAGAACTGCTAAGGGATTAACAAGTAAAAATATTATTTGATTCTACATTTTCTATATATACACAGCAACAAACACAGAGTCACACACATGCAGCTTGATGATTTGAAAGGTTTCAAATGACAGCATCTTTGGGCTGTCCCAGGTCTCCTCTGTCAAAACAAACACTAAAGCAGTTAAACATGAATTTAGTTCGCTCCAATTCAGCAAAATATTTAAAGTAGGATGTGTGGATAGAAGCTCTATGGTCTGAGTTGTCTGCAATTTAAACTCTGCTTTGGATTGGCTGTACGTACATCTGTCAATTATTAATCTCCTGCATTTTTTTTCCTGGGCATCATTTTTTTTTCTTTCTTCAATTTTTCTTTACCTTCATAGTACCATTTTCTGAGCTGTCTTCTTTCCTGCGTGTCTGTGTGTTTGCAGTTCTTAACACAGAACCATTTAATAAGCTTTGATGTTCCTGGCAAAACTCCCATTGATCGTCTTGATTGCCTTTGTAAGAGATTTCACTGGAATTCGATGGCTGTCTCAGGACTGGGGAAGACACGTGATGACACAGTCCTAACCCGCTGCTTCCAGCAGGAAATGTTGATGCACGCTGCAGATGCATTTCACAACTTGATTTCATTTTATTAACAGTCTTCAAAACGTACAATACTTAATTTATTAAAAGGGATAGGGAGCACAGGTGGATGCCTGCCCATGCTCTGTGAGGGAAGGGAAGGGAAGGGAAGGGAAGGGAAGGGAAGGGAAGGGAAGGGAAGGGCTTTGATGTGTGCCCGGAGGTTGTAAAAAAGGTGGAAAGCATTTCCACTGAATTTTAACCAATATAAAATGAAGAGGATTTGTGATTAGCTTTGAATAAAACTAAGCTGAGTGTCTGTGCCCCCATGTAAGGTGGACACCCCCCAACATTATCATTGCTGTTATGCACAGATTTATCTACTGGGAATTGAAGTCTGGTTTTGAAGGACTGGTCTGAGCTCAGTGTGCCTGGCCTTGCAGGGATGGATGCTCCAGCACATATCTGATATTTCTGGGAGATGCTGCTCTTAGTGGGGCTTCCCCATCAGTCAGGTTCCAGTCCCACCATGCTCTGATTGTGCAAATATTGAATCAAAGGGAGAAAACAGAATAATTCCCAGACATTTCCCACCACCCATTCATGGAGGAGGATGAGTCCATGCCAGACCTCAACAAAACTACAGAGACTGTGAAAGCACAGTCTGTGGTGTGGCACATACCAAATACCACAGGCCACATGACCCTGTCTCTCTAAATAAGTATTTTAACACACTATTTAATGGCTCAGAGGTACAGCACCGACCCAGTGACACAAGTGTGCCTGCTCAGAAACAAGAGGTTTTCATCACCTTTTCCAATGCATATCAACTGTCACAGTTTTTTCTTCCTGGCTGGAAGGAGACGGCTGCCTGGTGAATCCTGGGGACATGTAAAGAGATCAGCCAACACCTTGCATGGCAGAAGGGGGAGAAAAGCAAATCATATTTTTCTTGAAAACACTGAGGAAGTAGATAGAAGACACTGAAAATTTACAGGGGCTAAGAGCTCCAAGCTGAGGACGTGCCCATGCTGGTGATCAAATTAAAAACCACAACATTTTCCCTAAGTTAGAGCAAGCCCTGAAAGATATCTGAAATGCAAGCACCATCTTTCGTTGCACCGAGTGCCTGGCACCAGCCTCCAGGCACCAGGCTGAACACACGTGTCCTCATTGCTCCAGTTAAATGGCATACGGAGGGAGGGAGAGAGGAATTTCATGCTTAATTAGGGAATGTGTTTGGAATATGATTTGTGATAATACATCTATAACAAGGGGAATTAATGAAAATAATTAATGAAGGCTAATCTAAGATACCAGGGTTTTGTCTAAATCAGCATGAGTAGAGTCCCAAGGACATTCACAGTGTGATTTATAGGATTTTTTTTTTAATGACCCATGAGGTCTTAATGTTTTCAATGCAAGTAGGAGCTGGGGAGGTGGGAGGGTTCCCACCTGTGAGACTGTTTGTAAGGTGGGTTTCTGTGTTCCTGTGAGAGTTAGATCTGAATTTACCTGCTTTGTATTATCCAGTGCTTCTTTTCCTTTAGAAGCCACTTTATGTCTGAATTTCCCTCTTTACAATTTTATCTTGTTCTGTAAGGAAGAGCAGTGAAGTCTGCTGCATATCCAGCTGCTCTGATTTTACAGTGTTTGGACAGCAGGTATATCTCAAAAAAAAAACAACCTCCAAACCCAAATCCAAACATTCAGAAATACAGGCAGAATCACAGCCTTGCAGGACACTCACGACCCTTGAGCTATAAAGCATGCAATGGAAACTTGAATTAAAATGAATGTATTAAAAATAACTTTTGTACAGCGCCATGGCAAGCCAAGCAGGTGATTGCTGTGCTGATACCAGCTAGATGACACAGAACAGGGGGCAGGAGAGTCACCATTGCCACTGGTGTTAGCCAAGGCTATGGATGAAAAAGGCCTTTCCTGAGGTCTCCAGGGCTGGCAGAGCCTTGGAAGAGCCTGAGGAGGCGTGGGAGTGTTCTTGGTCTCCCCTGCCACAGTGGGCCCACCTCAAACAGCAGCTCCAACAAAGAGGAAGGGTTGAAATCCATGGCAAAATGAATGCCAAAAAGCCTTGTACAAAGACAGGCCCTGCCTCCACCTCCACCCTCCCTCTTGGAAAAGCAGTTTTGGAATGGTGTCCTGGCTGCTGTGGGGAATGTGCAGTGTGTGTGAGCAGAGGAGAGGCAGTGCGAGCTGGACGGCTCCTGCTTAGCAGTCTGCTCACATCGTTCTCCCACGAAGAATATTCAGCTTTCTTTGTCTAAAATGTTGAGTGGTTGTGAATAGTAAGGATAGACTATCTGTAATTATTTTTAAATTATTAATGGTTTTGTTAGATCCCTTCACTTCTACATTAGGTTTCTGTTAATGTAAGTTAAATCAAAATGTATTTCAGTTTCCAGGCAGCTCCCAAATGTATTTTTCATTCTTTCATAACATTACTTCAACTTCTCGATGAGGTGTCTATGATAAAGTTTTCTCCCGAGCCAGCAGACTGCCAGTCCTAATGAATTCAGCGAAAGGCTCACCAGGCAGGGCTCTCATCAGCCGGGCTGGATGGCAAAGGAGGAAGCCGTGGCTGCATTGCCAGTCAGTGTCCCACCCCCAGCTTCCAGGTGTCATACCCCATCCATGAGGAGTATGGGATCCACGGCGGGATCATCAAAGACAGGGGGGAAAATTTGTCAGAATAACTGAGTTACTTTATTGGCACTTTCCATCATGCTTAGGAGACTCAGCTTGTTACGCCAGGCACTCCTGATCAGAAAATATCCACGGAGTGCCTGGCTGAGGGCTCAGACCCTGCAGGCAGCGGGGAGATGTTCCCGCTTGCCACGCTGCCCCGCGAGATGCTCTCGGATGGGGGTAAAGAGAGGGGCACAAATGCGGATTTCTCTTCCCTCCTCGCCCCTCAGCCGGGGGTGCGGGGGTCCGGGCCCGCTCCCCTCGCCCGACCGAGGGGGGCGGCGCTGGGGAGAGGAGCGTGCGGAGTCAAACGCGTGCATTCAACACAAACGCCACGAAAAAAATGCCGGGATAAATTATGCAGAGGGATTTCTGGATTTCTTTCAAGTAATTAAGTTTCGATTTCTTGCATTTATTTTAGTGCCAGGAAGCACGAGGCGCCACGGACGGCAAAACTCTTCATTGATCGTTCCGGGCTTGAAGTTTGACTTCGTGACTTGACTCGGCTCGCGGCGGCGGCGCGGCCGCAGATTTGGAGCGGGGGAGGAGATTTGGGAGAGGGGGAGCAGAGGCCGGTGCGGGCGGCGATGCCGGGCTGGAGGCACCGAGGGGGCCGGGGATGCCGAGGCACCGCCGGCGTGCGGGGATGCCCCAACGGGGCGTCCCGGGCCGGAGCATCTGTCCGCACCCGCGGAGCGTCCGCGGCGGCGGGGCTGGGTCACCCCCCGTGCCCGGAGCCCCGGGGGAGCGATCCGGAGGCGGCGGGGGCCGGGAGAGGTGTGGGGCACCGGGTGGCAGGGCCGGGGCCGGCGCTGCCCTGCCCTCAAAACAAAGGTAGAGTTTGCTCAAAGTGTAGCCCGCATCTTAATGGATTAAAAATTCATAGGGCGCATTAGGTTCGGTAAAATATGAATGCGCGTCTTTAAATTTTAATCGTAAATCAGAACATGGATACATGAGA